>JAVXUP010003505.1:0-65225 GCA_033070095.1 Escallonia herrerae | reverse complement strand
TGCGTAAGCATTACAGGAGCTGATATAGAATTGCAGGCACTGTTCATGTATTCTTCCAGAGTGGGTATGTATCCACTGTTGTACCACAATTTTGAACTTGTCATTGAAGAAAAGGCTGAAATAATCAGAACGAAAGGGAAGAAGAAAAAGGTTATAGCCAATGCTAGGGCAATACTACTTTTCTAAGGTATGGAATGATATACGGACCCTGTTCCTTCATAACGTCGTAAGCCATTTCATTAACGAAGTTGTACAATGCAAGGAAACATATCTTCATACAGTCTGGAAGTTGTTCCATTTGATGGACATCCCAACTATGAAACAACATTCTGTTAATTCCTATGACAAGATGACATTAGCAGATACGACGAAAGAGGAAGAAAACCTGCGCTAACCTCTCAATGACACTAGTGAACAGTTCAAGTTCCTCCAAGGTACCATACACGTCGTAAACATCATCAATTTTAGTTATTAGTGCATTGACCTTGGTGGAAATTCTCCTAGAATACCCAAACTCTGGCTTGAAACTGTATCCAACAGTTCACACGAAGTTCTCCATCAAATGGTCCCTTGCGAAGCTCAAGTTTTCTGCCAAACCTGTAGTTTTCCACCAGCTATATACCAGAAGGAAAGATAGGGAATATTTAATTATATTGTAAAACAGAAGTTCATTGATATATGGGTTGTACCACGTTGAAATCCAATTTTGGGCAATTTCAAGCATGTTGAAATATGTAGTTTTCCTACCTCGACATAAGTTTCAAGTCTTCTTGACAATGTTGAAATCCAACTTGGCAAGTTCAAGCAAAGTAGGATTTGCGTCGAGTCTTTTCTTGTATGCATCTATGAACCCCCTTGCCTCTACCTTTGGCACTCTCCAATGGAGTGGTTGATCCAAGGCATGATTCACTAGCGTGGCAAGATCTTGATCAGTTCCCGTTTGGAGGGTTTCTTTAAGAGCTTTAGTTGTGAATTCTCTTGCTTCATCCAAGATGGTTTCACCCTCCATTGATAGATATGAAGCTTCATACAAGCATAGCAGTCCCTTTGTATCCTCACAAAGGCACGCCTTGAAATTTCCACTCCCATCCTTGAACTTCATAAAAACATCTGCATCCACAAGTGCTGTAAGTTCACTCTCTCTCTAGAGTCTAGTTTGAACAACGTTATTAACATACCTTCAGGTGCACGATAACCATGTTGTCTATAGAGTCTGAATCTGAGTGCTGTACCACACAAATCCTTGTCTCTCCATTGATCAGTTTTGTACTTGTCGTAGATGCTCTCCAATATTCTCCTTATTTCATTCTCATAATGATAACATACTCCAAGTCTTTCTGTTGTATCCATCTAGCTCAAGTTTAGACAACGAGTCCTCCACATCCTCGAGCATCATCTTCACATTCTCCTTCAACTCACTTGCTCGATTTCCGTGAGCCTCGCCCTACAGTTATAAAGAAAAAGATAAACAAAAAGGAAACGAGACAGTTTCCTATGCAAGAACATTTGATTCCGGTTGTTCGCTAATGAAGGAAGGAGGTTATTTAACCGAACAAACTTTAGCTCCTACTCGGATGGTAGGAATCTTCCTTCAACCCTATATATAGTGACAATCAACAGTTACTAAATATTTTTAGTGACTTTTCTTTTAACACTATTAGTAACAATCATTAGCAGCACTTTTTTAGCGTCACTAAATAAAAGACTCTAAAAATATTTAGAAAAAATTGATTATCGCTATATAGGGGGTAGGAGGAAGATTCCTCCAACTCAGGTAGCAGCCAAATTTTTTCCTATTTAACCCTTGTTGTCAAAAAGTCAACACTTGTTACCACAGTTACTAAAGGCGCACATAAGGCTAAGGCACAAATAGTTCCTGGAGCCTAGGTGCAAGGTGCAGGTGTGCGCCTTTTCAAAGTGAGGCGCAAAATAAAATATTAGCGCATTAAACCAATAAATCACATAAAAAAAATTTCAAAACATGATAATTTAACAAATATTTAACACTAGAAAAAGTTTCAAAGCGAATGAGAAGTAATTAATCCTAAGTGAACATGACAATATTCGAATGAGAAGTAGTTAATCCTAAGTGAACATAACAATGTTATCCTTATCAGTAGTAAGGGCTAAGACACCGATGCTTTCTTCAAAAAGAAATCATAAATTTCAAGTCTGGTAGAGATTCCTCTTCAATTTTATTTTCTTTAATTTGTCTACAAGATAAAGCAAAAAAATAAATTTATTTGAAAGAGAGTAACAACTAGCGACATGGCACTGGCACAATGAACAACAACAAGGGGATTTGGGGTTTTAGGTTAGTTCTTTTGGTGATTTAGATATTGATAAACAAAGAATCAAGGACAATGAACGGTTGAGATGATAGTATCATGTAAAAATAAAAAATTAGGATTTCTGGACTTTTTTTTTGCGCTGTGTCTAGGCGTGCAAGGGGCGAACCTTTTTAAAGGGGTTGCACCTAGCCCTAGGTGAGGCGTACTCCTTGCGCCTTTAATAACACTGATTGTAAACTGACGTAGGTATTTATCGACAAAAAATTGGTGAAAAACGTATAAGGAAACAGAAATAGATTTCCAAAAATGAAAAAAAAATCTACTGGTACTAGTAGCTACTTATAGTGTAATACCACAAACTTACTTTTAAGTGATTGCACAAAGTCATATTTCCAAATGGGAGGTTCGTAATGTCCTGTTCTTCTGAAAATGGCTTGATCAGAATGCTGGGTGACACTAGTGCATCCAACACTGGGGAAAATCCTAGCACCACTGGATGTTTCAACCCATAAGAGGCTCTGATGGGAAAGCTCTTTGCGAGTGTAGAGAAGCTTTAGAGCCATATATTGAAGAGGGAGGATCAATCACAAAAGCTCTATTTTCTAGTGTGGCTTTAGTGTTATCTATAAGAGGAGGACATGTGTACCTATTTATAGAAAGCTCAATCTTGCCATGCTTTTACACGAGTCGAGCAAACAGCTGCTTGCGATATTTCACCAAATGAATGTGGGTCCATTGTCCAACATGTTCCCCATATATAGTTGCAGATTGCACCATACTACTGTAATTACAGTAGTATGGTGCAATGTCTGTAATACACTGCTTATTCATATGGGGAACAAAAAGATACTGAGAGTGACAGGAGATCTTTGTTCTATAACCCCAGATTGTGTTTGTGTATCCGTCCCCTTCATGTTTAAACTAACCTAGCCCTGTTGAAAGTTAACATGATTGGTGGAATAAAGTGTTAGTGATGTGCATCATTGGTACGAGTTCATGAAGTTGAGTAGTGTTGTGGCCAATTATTGACCGGGACCGAACGAGCGTTGGTTGAGACCAAACGAGCACGCGAGCAGACCTGTAAAGCACAACACGAGCAAACGGTGACGCGCCGGGACCCACAGAGGGGACTCCGGCGGAGAGTCTCCGATGCTTAAATCAGTAAGCATTTTTGAGTGAGTCTCTGAAAATAACTTAGCTCTTCTGAACTACCTTTTTCCTCCATTTTATAGGAATGTATTAAAGGATCAGTTGCTTGACATAATGGGCAGTTATCCCAATTAGTGGGAGGTTACCAAAATTGATGGGTGTTTATTACCCATAATGGGAGAGTGGGAGAGTGGGTAAATGCCACTTCCCACCTCTCCAAAAGTCACGGGGCAGTTTCAGAACTCTCTGGTTGCGACACATGTCGCTTTCCCACAGGTATATATTTTTACCCATATCATTTGCCCCCCTATTCCATGTTCTTTCTGAGAAAGAATATGAAAGCAGGATAATTGACTTAGCATCAAATTTTGGATCCTATTAAGGGATGCTCCGCGTTGGGAATTTAACCAAAGGTGATATCTTTAACTCGTTGGTAGAGTGGAGAAACTTATGGTTTAGCATGGTGGGCTTGTCTCCTCGGCCAGCAGAAATACAGGCTTAGATGGGCTCGTATGCTCGTCTTGGCTGAGTAGAGGCCTTCATGCTTGTTTACTCAGCTTCGTCGAGTAGAGGCGTAGTTGTGTTTGTCTGCTCGGCTTAGCGAGCAGAGGCTCTCTAAAGGAGCTCGCCTAATCAGCTAGGCGAGTAGAGAGAGACTTTAATGTGTTCGTCTGCTTGGCTTGGCAAGCAGAGGCTCTACTGTGCTCGTCTACTCGGCTTGGCCGAATAGAGGCCTTCATAGGGGCCCGTCTACTCAGCCTAGCTGAAGAGAAGACTTTACTTGGGTTCGTTAACTTGACCTGGCCGAGTAGAGGCTTCGGGGGTCTAATGTGCTCGTCTGTTCGGCTTGGTTAGCAGAGGCTTAGACCCAAAAGAGCTCATCTACTCGGCTGAGCGAGTAGAGACATTAGGGGTCTAATGTGCTCGTTTGCTCAGCTTCGCGAGCAGAGGCTGAGACTTTGAATGAACCTCGTCTACTCAACTGGGCGAGTAGAGGCAGAGGGGTCTAATGCACTCGTCTGCTCGGCTTTGCGAGCAGAGGCTTAGACCTCGAATGAGCTCGTCTACTGGGCCGGGCGAGTAGAGGCAGAGGGGTTTAAGGTGCTCGTCTGCTCAGCTTTGCGAGCAGAGGCTTAGACCTCGAATGGAGCTCGTCTACTCGGTGGGGTGAGTAGAGGCAGAGGGGTCTAATGTGCTCGGCTTTGCGAACAGAGGCTTATACCTCTAATAGAGCTCGTCTATTCAGTCGGGTGAGTAGAGGCAGAGGGGTCTAAGGTGCTCGTCTGCTCGACTTTATGAGCAGAGGCTTAGACCTCGAACTGGAGCTCGTCTACTCGGCCTGGCGAGTAGAGCATAGGCATGGGTCTAGTGCGCTCGTCTGCTCAGCAGAGGCTAAGACCAAAGGCACTCGTCTACTCGGTAGAGTAGAGGCATGGGTCTAGTGGGCTCGTCTGCTCGGCAGAGGCTAAGACCAAAGGCGCTCGTCTACTCGGAAGAGTAGAGGCATGGGTCTAGTGGGCTTGTCTGCTCAGCAGTTTAGATTGTCACGTCTTCTCCTTTTCATTTGCCAGTTCAGTTCGATTTTGTAGATGAAAGGTAGCTTAGATACATGTAAGCCCTAAAATTTGAGTAGTTACTGTCATATGAAAACTAATGGTAGAAATAGAACGCTCTCGAGTCTCAGTAAACATGTTCTTTACCTAATTCGTTTCCAATATCTGGGCACCCTTATAGGCAAGAGTGCAGTAGTGTAAATTCAATGAAAATCACATGTACAACGCCAGCGTTGTTGGGTGGTTCTGTTTATTGTGGTCATCTTCTACTTAATGGGACGATTGATTTGTAGAATTGTGAGCTTGTGGATCAGTGACCGCAGACCAGTCAATGATCCCGTGATGGGAAATGCTACAAACCGATCCAAAAGCAGAACATTTTTTATGATAAGCAACAAAGAAAATAATAGCAGGGTGACGGAATTAGTGCACCAACTAGCACAATCCTCTGCAATCAAAAAGGAATGGGATCAACAAGAAGGGATAACACGCGACTTCTGGACCTAGAGTCTTGACTAGCATGCCCATCTCCGTGCCCATAGATGCAGAGTGCCATACGAATAACATTTAGTGCAGTTTCGAGAAAGTCTCGATGGAATGGAGTATCCGCAGCAGCTAGATCTTTGTTCATCTTCTTCCATGTCTCACTTATCAAGTATTTTACGTGCTGTCTTGCAATTTCTTCTGAAGCACCCGTCTCGTGCATGTAACACTGTATTGATTTTGGAATATCGCCTCTTTTCAACTCATCCTGAAAATCACAGGACAGAGGAGGAGAGGGGAGTGAGTAGAAGTGTTAGTATCAGTAGCTATATTTACAAATCAGTATCGTACTGCAGAAAGTTGTAAACTGATTCTTATAGAAGCATACTCAGAATTCTTGGCCTGCTATATCAATTAAACCAAACACCAACTGCCCAAACAACATTTGGAAAATAAAGCAAACTAAGGCAAAGATGATGCTAAAGAAGGGATGACTTTTCCCAAAACAATGCCCTTGCTGCTGCTACAGTGCTTTATTATGGAAACTGTGACAGTACTATAACATGATCAAGGTATACATCCATACCGACGATGTTGCCAAGTCATCGATTAGTCTTAGAATGACTGCTGGCCAGCCAATTATATTTGGACACTTCTCTAAGCATTCAAGGGCCTCCTCGGTTATGCAATCTGTACTTGAAAAGTAGCAGTGTGTAAGCATTACAGGAGCTGATATTGAAATCCAGGCATTGTTCATGTATTCTTCCAGAGTGGGTATGTATCCACTGTTGTACCACTTTGCCTCCACCAAGTATGCTTTGCATAAATCTGTCCACTGCCACAATTTTGAACTTGTCATTAAAGAAAGGCTGAAATAATCAGAGACAAAGGGAAGAACCAAAAAGGTTAGAGCCAGTTTGGGCAATACCACTTTTCTAAGGTATGGGATGATGTTCTGACCCTGTTTTTTCAGAATGTCGTAAGCCATTCCATTAACGAAGTTGTACAATGCAAGGAAACATATCTTCATATAGTCTGGAAGTTGTTCCATTTGATGGACATCCCAACTATTAAACAACATTCTGTTAAATTCCTATGTCAAGATGACAGTAGCAGCTACGAAAGAGAGAGAAGACTTGCCCTAACCTCTCAATGACAGTAGTGAACAGTTCAAGTTCCTCCAAGGTACCATACACGTCATAAACATCATCAATTGTAGTTATTAATAGATTAACCTTGGTGGAAATCCTTCTAGAATACCCAAACTCTGGCTTGAAACTGTATCCAACAGTCCACATGAAGTTCTCCATTAACCTGTCTCTTGCAAAGGTCAACTTTTCTGCCAAACCTGTAGTCTTCCACCAGCTATACCACAAGTGAAGAAGAACATTTAACTGTAAAACAAAAGTTCATGGAGAAGGGTGGAGAAGGAGTTCTCTATAAACCATAAGTTTTCCTACCGGGATACATGTTTTAAGTCTTCTTGATATGTGGCTTGTACCATGTTGAAATCCAGTTTTGCAAGTTCAAGCAAGGTAGGATTCGCATCGAGTCTTTTCTTATATGCATCTACGAACCACCTTGCCTCTAGCCTTGGCACTCTCCAATGGAGTGGTTCATCCAAGGCATGATTCACTAGTTTGGCAAGATCTTGATCAGTTCCCCTTTTGAGGGCTTCTTTAAGAGCTTTAGTTGCGAAATCTCTTGCTTCATCCAAGATGGTTTCA
Source organism: Escallonia herrerae (assembly GCA_033070095.1). Lineage (NCBI taxonomy): Eukaryota > Viridiplantae > Streptophyta > Magnoliopsida > Escalloniales > Escalloniaceae > Escallonia > Escallonia herrerae. Next base: position 58,022 of record JAVXUP010003505.1, on the reverse strand, counting down.
CCCTCCATTGAAAGATACGAAGCTTCATACAAGCATAGCAGTCCTTCTGTATCCTCACAAAGGCATGCCTTGTAATTTCCACTCCCGTCCTTGAACTTCATAAAAACATCTGCATCCACAGGTGCCGTGAGTTCACAAAAAGTTTTGACGTGACAACTTTCCCTAGTTTCCAACAGACTCTCTCTAGAGTCTAGATTGAACAACGTTATTCAGTAACATACCTTCAGGGGCAGGATAACCATGTTGTCTCAAGAGTCTGAATCCGAGAGCTAAACCATACAAATCCTTGTCTCTCCATTCATCAGTTTTGTACTGGTTGTAAATGCTCTCCAATATTCTCTTTATTTCATTCTCAAAGTGATAAGATACTCCAAGTCTTTCTATCTTATCCACTAACTCAAGTTTGGACAACGAATCCTCAACATTCTCAAGCATCATCTTCACATCTTCCTTCAAGTCACTTGCTCGTCTTTCGTAAGCCTCGCCCTATAGTAACAAAAGGAAAGGAAAAAAAACACAAATAGGAAACGAGAAACAGTTTCATAAGCAAGAACACTTGATTCCGGAGATACTGAAAGAAAGAAGTTATTTAATCCCCTTTTTTGGGCTTAAAAGTCGACACTTGTCACTCTGAAAGAAGTTTTTAGCGACGAAAAATTGGTGAAAAGACATTGCAAGGGAGTAGAAATAGACTTCCCAAAATGAAAAACATCTGGTGGTATTAGTAGCTACTAGTGTAGTACCACAGAGTTACTTGTAAGTGATTGCACAAAGTCATCTTTCCAAATGGGAGGTTCGTAATGTCCTGTTCTTCTAACAATGGCTTGATCAGAATGCTGGGTGACACTGGTGCATCGGACACTTTGTGAAATTCTAGCACTACCGGATGTTCCAACCGAGAAGAGGCTCTGATTGGAAAGCCCTTTGGAAGTGTAGAAAACCTTTAGAGCCATATATTGCAGGGGAGGATGAATCAAGCAAGCTCTCTTCTCTAGTGGTTTTGGTGTTACCCAGGAGGACAACATATGTGTGCCTATTTATAGAAAGCAAAAACCTCAATTCTGGCATGCTTTACACATGAGTCGAGCAAACAATTACTGCTTGCCATATCCCACCAAATGTGTGAGGGTCCATTGATCTCCAATATGTTCCCCAATTAATTGCAATCAGATTGCACCATACTAATTACATATTGCTTATTTATATGGTTAAGAAAAAGATACTGAAAATGAAAGGAAATCTTTGCTTTATGGTCCAAGATTGCGTTCTAGTATCAGTCCACTTCATGTATGTTAAGAAATAAACGTAACTTATTTAGTATCAGTAAACTAAAGTATTAATTAGTGTCAAATGTTACAAATGTTCTAGGTGCATAACAGTAGGTTTATGGGTTGGGGCAGTGGTCTAGTAATTGTGTGTATGTTTGGGACTTACATTCTGAGACTACTGAAGATTATCTAATCTAGTGTGCAAGAAGAGGTAGAGAGATGAAATTCTAAGTGTTAGTTGTGTTCCCTTCAAGAGTCCTCATGTCCTGATTCCAGTTTGCCAGTGTGTGGGTCGAGTGATCTTTTGTCTCTAGCAAAGTGGTAATAGAGCCATAACAGTCCTAGTGGATGTTATTGCATTAACATTTTAGTCACTACGGTTATGGACTATCCGAAATGGATATTTGGTGTGAAAAATGATGTTTTTATATTTCGTGAGAGTGGGGAGTTTCCTTTCCTTGTATCTCAAATCATGTAAGTTGTGGGATGTAGTCGGTGAAGAACGATATAGTAGCTTACCAAAAGTAGTTGGACGAAAGAAAGAAGAATACACACTCCAAGTATTGTAGAAGGCCGTTCATCAAGAAATATGGATGCGCATGGGAGATTCGAGATCTCCAAGTTATATCTGGCAAATGATCGATGTCATTGCTTCTAACCATACACGTTATATATTAACCGGGAGCATTGGGAAGCTGGGAAGAAGACAAATCGCAAATGAAGATTGTGAAAATCTTAGTGAAGAAAGTCCAATTAATCAATATTGATCAAAATGAGTTACATGCTTCTGGAGCCAAAGAAAAAGAGGATACAAAGAATGAAGGAGAGCTCAAGGCTTTTGAAGGTAATGATAGCGAGGAGTTAACATATGGAGAAGAGCAATATGAAAATATGGAGGAGATTGTGGATGAAGCAATTCTTGAAATTGCTGAAGACAGAGATATGATGACAATGCTCAACATGGTAGAGCATGAGAGCATTGACAAAGAGTCAAAGAGGTAAAAATTCACGGTGGTCAAGAGGTGAACACTTCAGGTATAACCTTTAATTACTATGCAAAAAAGGAAAATAAGTTTGAATCATTTTCCCCAGATGAAAAGCCACAATTTGAATAGATAATGGACATCTTTCAAGTGATTAAGAAAATTAAAATGGTGCCTGGAAAGTATGTTGTTAAAGAATTCTTTTGACACATCATGCCAATGAAAATTATTTTGACAAGTTTGTTATAGTTGTCAAACAAAATGATTTTGTAAAAGATAAATAATACTATCATTTTCAACATGGTGTGAAGAACATGTTCAATGATACACGTTGGTTGAGCATAAAAAGGTTCTTTGATCCGAAGAAAATGTTAGAAATATACCAAGAAGATGCGTGAGGTCTAATATCCACATGAACGTCGAAAAAAGTTGACAAGTTTGACAGGAAATGAACCACGTGCTTTATATAACAGAAAGAGATGGTTATAAAAATTGTCGCTCTCGAAGATAATGGAAATAGAGCAATGGTTGGGACATTCACCAAACCCCTCAATGATCAAGACTACATGGAGCTAAGAGTCAAGTTTAAAATGGGGAGGTTAAACACAAACCTGATTTCTTTAGTGTTAGAAAATTGGTGTAAAACTGGTATTCCTCGTGACCTGTGGGATTCCTTCAGTTGCGGATCATGGTTCACCCCAAATGAGTGATGAAGAGGATCTCAGGCCTGGTGAGTAAAACCAGACTACTTGCATTAATTAAGAACTTTTACCTGGTCCAGGTTTCATATTTGTGCAGGTACAATCAATTTAATAGCAAAGATGCAGGAATTGAGCTCCACAGGCTAAGCAATTACCGGGGCTTTAGCAGACTTAAGCAGTTAAGAGAAAAGTTAAGGGAAATGGAGGCAACAAGTTATGAGTTGTGGTACACAAGAACATTTCTGAGTAGTCTCGCAAACGACTGGCCCGATCTTGGAGTCTTCCAAGTCGGGACGAATTAGGGCTTTATACTTAAAAAATTGGTGTACAATGTTGAGTTAATTTTCTAATGGTAACTTGATAAAGTATCGGAATTATAACATGAAAATATCCTATGAATAACAGGTCATATTGATAAGATAAGGGGGGGTGATTTTTGCACCCCAAAAAGCATGCATGCATGGTGCAGAATACATAACGTCACTTCAGGAAAAAAGATAGGAGCAGGAGAGCAAAACAAGTTCAGAAATGAAAACCAGTGGAAGCAAGCATAAATGAGTGTTCAATTACGGGGATACCACACAACACCAAACCGCTCCGGTGTGTCAGTTGGTAGTTCTCGTCACCCTCAACATCAAGCCATTGCCCCGCATCGATGCAGATTCAACTGAAAAGATTGTGGGAAGCAATATGAACAACCATAGATTGTGGCCATATCCGGAGAGAATAACCATTGCTTACAGTGGTCGTTCTTCGATGCAAATCAGCATCCAAGAGAGATCAGAGACTCAATCTGCCCATGGATCTAACATGACTCGATAGGACCACAATGGCAATACAGTTAGGCAGTGTAGAATGTAGAAAGAATCACCTCGTCAAAAATTTTAGCCTCACTGGGATACCAACTCCCCGACACTCCCACACCCTATACGTCTTCACCCCTGTCAAACATCTTCCCCACCGGCTAGCCAATTTTTAACCATAAAAAGCGAGTTTGGGGGGGGGGGGGGGGGGGGGTTAGGGGGTTGTTACCATTAGTTAGAGATGTCAAAAGGATTGGGCTAGCTCAACCCGGCCCTAAAACGACCCTGGCCAGCCCTGCCCTAAGCATGAATAGTGACGGCCCTGGTCTATAGGGCCAGGGCTAGGCCAAATAATTAGACAAAAAAGCCCGGCCCAACCCTAAAAAGGCCCTGGTCAGGCTAGACCCAAATGGCTTGGCCCATTTTTTGCCCGGATCTGGCCCCTTTTCCCTGACCCTTTTTAGGCCCGAAAATTAAATTTTTTGGGCTTGACTTTTGTAATTAATATTTTGGGCTTAGGTTATTTAGGCTTGGCTTTTGAAGTTATCTAGGTTTGGGCTTTCTAATTTTCTTAACAATTATGCGCATAGTCCAACTTTAACATAAATAAAAATAAATAAAAATATAATGCTTAACGAGTCGTTCGCAAGCACATTTATGAACACTTTTATATATTCATGCTCTCATTTAAGTACATATCCACCACAGCAAACTAGGATATAAAAATCATGACAAAGATGAATCTGAGAGGGCCAGTTGGTTACAAAGAACATGCATTTTACCAGAACAAATGTAAGGAATTTTTAAATGGACTTGATAATTAAGCAAAAGGAGGAGGGGGCTTGGGCCTGGCCTTGGTATCCTCAAAGTGGGCCCGGCCCGGTTCTTCACCCTCTAAGCCCGGCCCCGGCCCGTTTTCTCTTCTGCCATGAGCCGACGCAAGCCCGGCCCATTGACATCTTTACCGTTAGTCGTCATTGATCGGTGTTGCCATTGTATAGCTCATTGTTTCAATTGGGTTGACATGATGATGATGATGAAGAAGATCTCCAAGGTGGCAAAATGCTGATGAGATGAAACCGCCTGCAACTACATGACTTGGAAATGATACTGCGTCAAGCGCTGAATGGCGATGAGATGAAACGGCCAATTATTACGTGACATCACCGTTACATTGAAAATTTCTCTTAGGATTGGACCACTTTAGTATTCACTAGGGATTCACTACCACTATTCCCGTGACTATCACTAAATAAGCTGTTTAGAGGTAAGGTGTAAAGTTCTTGGGGGTACTATGTTTACAATTTTTCTGTGTAAATAGAAAATAATATATTAATAATTCAAAACTCCGAAAATATCTCGCGCACGTGCATCGTCCTGCCTTCCTGTCCTAATCTCTTGCAATTTCCCAAATTTGAGAATTTTCATTTTCATCCCAATAGCGTACCGCCCAATTTTCATTTCAAAAATTTGCCATTTTCTTTCAGAGCTTTCTCTCTCTTCTTTCGCCATCCAGCCAGTCAGCCACCCCCATTGACTTTATATCATCGCACCCTCAAAACCCCCCAAAAAACTCTAATCTTGTTAAAGCTGAGCCTGATTGTTAGAGATTCTCTTCGAAATTATAATTCCACTTCTGAATCCGCAAAATAATCATGGGTTTTCATTTCCTTGTAGTACTTTAAGGACTTGACGCCGAGTAGATGCCGGAATCAAGAGACAGACTGTTGAGGCAAAATGACATCGCGGAGACTTACATACGTCGTCTTCGGTCGACGGTCAGAACTGGGATTCTAGCGGACGAACCGGAGATGGGTGCCGGAACTGGGTTCCGGTGGGGAGCGGCGGCGTTGACCGGCACACGTGGACCAATGGGAGTGGCGGCTCAGCAAGGGGCACCAAGGATTGGAAATGGGGTTCGCCGGAGTTTGAACGGAACGCCTCCAAGTGTGGTCCGTCGGAGCACGCCAGCGAGAGCTTCCCAGCGAGGGCGTGGAGCGGGTAGCAATATTTTACCTTCCTGGTACCCACGAAGACCTCTTGGTGACGTCACTGCTGTTGTGAGGGTAAATGACTCTCCCAACCCCAAATATTCTTCGGTTGTTAGATTTGGCGAAATTATGTGCAAGATTAATTAGGTTTTTGAGTTATGTGTTTTGTGTGTGCGTTGTGTGTGTGTGTGTGTGTGTGTGTGTGTGAGAGAGAGAGAGAGAGAGAGAGAGAGAGAGAGAGAGAGAGAGAATATAGGTAGGTGATTTGATGAACCATTGGTATTGGTTAATCTCAAATAGAGTTGTGAATCCACTTTGTGATTAGGTTATTCTTGATGTCCATATATTTCCAAGAATTAGGCTGTACAGAATCGAATTTGAGTCATTAGTTACTTGAGTAGTGTATTGGGATCAAATCAAATGGGTAGGAGTGGATTATGCACATGTACATACGTTTTGCATGACAGATTTGATTTTTATTTCTCAATAGGGCATTGAAAGAAGAAGGGCTCGATTGAGGGAAAGTGAAGACCAGCAAATTGAAAATCCATTGCCGCAGGGCCAAAATGCACAAGATTCCTTTTTGTCTACATCAGGTGCTCGGCTCAAGCAAAATTTGTCTCTGCTCACTCCTAATCCAACTCTTGCAATCAGACCTTGCCCAACATCTGTTGGTAAAGTGACGAAGATATTACTTGATATCACTAATCAGAATGCCGGAGAGCCAGATTCCCTCACACCCCAGAAGAGGCTCTTGAACTCGATTGACGCGGTTGAGAAAGTGGTGATGGAGGAGATGCGCCAATTGGAGAAGACCCCTGCTGCTAAGAAGGCAGAGAGGGAGAAAAGAGTTCGCACACTAATGTCAATGCGCTGATTGACTTAATAGCTCTTCTGACTTTCATACCAACTCTCGTTGAGCGCAAAGAGAATCTCTGGAGAGAGGAGAATGTGCAACCGTCCTATGTGGTAAGATCATCTTCTGGTGATCATTGGTTCTCAAAGTTGAATTTACAGAATTATGTTTTCCTTCTGTCTGCATGTTACTACCCTGCTGAAGATCTTTGCTTAGGATCTACAGGCAATTTTGCTTGTAATATCAAGGTCATAGTATAAGATTCATACGTGTTTGTCTCTTATTATCACAAGCCATTGTCTGAAGTTTTTGGCATTTAGGTCACCTCTTGATTTCTGCCGCTTTCTTCGGTGGGCAGTTTGTGATTTGTAACTTCTCCCCTAGAATATGACAAGGATTTACCAATTTTATAGACTGAAACTTGTACTTACTGGCCACTCTTTGTTCATGGTGGTAGCCACAATTTTCAAGGTTGAATCTGCGGAAAGCTCTGTTCCTTCATCTGCAGAAAGCCCTGTTCCCTCTTATTTTTTTTTTGGTTTAACACGAGGCCCAAGACCTGAACAACAATCATAGGGCGTTGAGTAACTTTGGGGTCTTAGATAGCTAGATAATGCTGTGTAATTCCGAGAATATGAACGGAGACGAAATTTTCAATACTCTTCTGGCTTTTTTACAATTTTGGTAACTTAGCTGGTTTTCCAGGCAGCAGGGGTTGGGAAATTGGCTTGTTTACCATGAATGCTCGACTTTATTCCCCTGGCGATCACTAAACCACCTCTGGTAAGCATTCATTTCCTTTCACCAAAATAACTACCAAAACCATCATCAAACTTGCTTAACATCCTTAGCTAATAACCTCAGCCGGTGTTGGTTCCTAAACGAGTCTCTCTCACGCCCACAACCTCATACGAAGTTATCTGTTCCATCCTAAAATACCCAAAACCACAACTGATATAGGATGTGAAGAACTCACCAAGCCATGTGACATGAAAGGATGCACCGCACCCGAATCAGTACTAAACCTATCTGAGGAATAAACTGAAATTTTGCCAACCAATCCGGTAGCAGTTCCCCTTCTTGACCACAGTTCACCAAGGTCATTGTGGTACCATCAGAGCCTCTGACCAAACGCCACACTCCTGAGGAGCCTCCCGACTTCTGGGAGGTGAATTGAGTTTGCAATTTCCCTTTTGGATAAGACAAAGGAAATACCATCTGCAGTATGTAATAGGGCAGACATACCACTTGGAATAACATTTGGAATAAGTAAAATTACTCCATATATTTGGGGGTGACAACTTATAATCAAAACATTAACCAATAACACTCGGAAATTTTGGCACTACAAAACGAGGTTTTCTTGTCACAATAAAAGGAGTGGACTTACGCTATCTTCCTATATTGGGTGGGGCAACCACCCGTTCCCCCACACAGCTGCACACAAAAATACAATGCCAACGAAATTGGGAAAAGTTTTAACCATCAAAAGTGAATCTTGCATTAGGATGAGAAGCTCAAGACCATGAGGCCTTCCTTGTCCATAACCTTTGCTTCCCTACGGATCATGAAGTGAGGTGTGTTATTTCTATAATTTGACAGAACGGAGCATGACACTCCTGGGAATTTTTTTAAGTCACATAAACTAGACAATCATCTTGGTGGTCATTGGATGCTGTTAGACACCCAACATAGAACCACCCGCCCTTCCTCCTCTTATCTCAGCCTCAATGTTCGGACCACATTGGTTGCCACTGTACAGTGCATCTCTCCTTCCTTGTTCTTCTCTATCCATTGATTGCCCATGCGAGCATAGCGGCTCTCCATCTAATATTTAAAGCAGAAAATAGAGTAAAAACCTGTACTATATGCATAACAATAACTACATAAGACACATGGGCATAAAGTGCAACTGTATTTTCTTCAAAAACTGGCAACAGGGACAGTACAACCCGAACACTAAAACATATCCGCCCAACTTTACCTAATTGATTTGCAAACTCAAATGTGAACCCCAAAATGGTTACATGATTGGCATCGGAGATTTTAATGTTTAAGTTCGTTTAATTTTCAAATGGTCCGGTATTGACAGAAATTGTCTTCTCTTTTCGTGATGGGAAAAAGCGAAGTTCCAAGATTTTTTCTCTTCATCTCAAACAAGAGAGTAATGATTTGATACAACAGCATGAGTAAATTCTTCATTAGGGGTACAAATGTAAAATGAGACTAACAGTCCAAAACAACTTAGATCTTTGCACATAGGACATTTTATGTTCCAAAAAGATATCCGACAAATATCAAATGGGTTTTGTACCCATGAATCTGTTACCACTTCCGCTGTCATAGGCATCTGCAAGCTTAGCAATCACATCGATCAATAGTTGTTCTTGCTCCTGCATTAGCAATAATAATCAAGCTTCAATGCCAAATGATAGGATCTACAATGTTAATTGGCATATGTTTCAATGCAAACCTTGAGCAGTTTCTTTGCCTTTTCAATCTCAAAGGGATCGGGATTATTTGCACCGAAAACCTTCTCAACCTGCCAATGTCAAATGGTAAGGATAACAACACAATGAAATGCAATGCAGTACAAGCTCAAGATAGTCATGAAATGAAATGGAAGATACCTCCTTAATTAGTGTGTCTGTGTGAGGTATTTCAATATCATTTGAAGCCTTTTTCAAATCACCATTCTGCAATGGTGGAAATCTACAACCTTGTTCACCATGCACACTTTGACGAGATATTCTTGGATCCTCGTCTACCCATCGGATATCCTCAGAAGGTATCTGCAATGAATAGAAATTTTCCTCTTTTAAAGCTTCACCACCACGAATCATATTTCATCTGATTAAAGCATTCATTCATACGTTGGAAATGGCTTGAGCCACTAATCCAAACCCCCTAGACTTTTCCTCAGAATCCTCCTTGAACTTGGAAAATTAGCTTTCAAGCCTAACACAAGATTTAGCGATTGGCAGTAGAACCTGCCACTCCTTATCAGGCAAAGAAAGGTGGAGAACACCTTCACTAGGAGGGACTTAGCCATGTAGAAGACTTGCACATACAGTTATCCCGGCACCACAGTCTATATTTTTTGGTCTGATATGTTCCCAGTTATAAAATTCCCAGCTAATACAATTCCCGGAGGCTAGAAATTGTAATCTAGTGGGCAATCTAAGTTTCCAGGATTCATCAGTATAATTTGATGTTAACTTCTTACTCCTGAAATTCTGATAAGTAAGAGCAAATGACTTTGACAAGAGACTTGGATTTCATAGAAATTCTCTTTCAAGACAAATTAAATTAGTCTTACAACACAGATATCAAAATTGATGAGGGGATGCCTTGACCTCATCCTGGTTGCTACATCTTTGCTATTCAACTGAACTAGAAATACAAAAATGCTATACTGTCCAATGTCTTTGAAATTGTACAGATCTGGAAATTCATGCAACATGACCCCCATTTATGAGTTTACAATGTCCTCTTACAGACTACTTCTTGTTTCACTTTTTATCTGAAAAGTAAAGACCCAGATGACTAAACAGAAGTTGTGGTAACAGTATTAACTCGTCACGACTCTCACCTTTCAAGTCAATGTTGATGTTTAAGTTTTACACGTAGACAAATGTACATGTCTATTTTTCCCTTTTCCAACAGCAGCTGTAAATGGCAATATATACAAACACCTATCTAAGACAAGTAGATAGTTCCCATGACTGATACTCAATGGTGTCTTCGAGTGCATTTGCTGCAAAATTACTTTCTTACATGCTTTGTAAGCTTTCAAGTAAAAGGTCAGGTCAAGGGTGTTTGGACGATGTCAAATTTGAAGGCCTTGGAGCGAAGAAAAAAAGATACAGTGGCCAAGCAAGAAAAAACGCCACATACCAATCGATCTAGGATATGCTACACGACCAAATATACTAAGCAATGCATCACAATCAGCACGTCCAGTAAAAAGACTAGAAGTGGTATGTCTTTGGCTTCAAAAGTTGCAAGCAGACAGTGCAAGGCATGATGAAGATTATTATTATTCCTTCCGTCCCACATAATTCGATCACTTTATTTTTTTGCACGCATATTAAGGATTTAGGTCATATATTGAGTGTTTCCCATTCTACCCTTTAAAGAGTGGAGGGGAAGAAAGCGGCCAGAAGAGAGAAAATGAGTTAGAGGAGTGTTAAATGTGGAGAGAGAATAGAATAAAGAAGTGTAAGAAGATGGGCCAGGAAAGGGAAACTGAGTTGGTGGAGAGTTAGATATAGAGTGAGAAATAGAACAAAAAAAGTATAAAAAGGGTAAATATATAAAAATGCCAACGGAATCTTTCTTAATTTAGAAGTGATCATTTTTGTGGGACGGCCCGAAAAGGAAATATGATCAATTTATGCGGGATGAGAGAGTACCTTTCTACCCAATTATCTAAAGGACTAGATCACAACGTTAAAAGACCAACCATTAAATTATCCTACACATAAACCATTACCTAAATGGTAAGTTCTTCCTCAATTCGCTTTGCATTTGAATAAGATGATCAAAGATCAGTTCACAACTGAATCAGTTGGTACTCTTGGAGTAGTTGGCCTTGCCCAGAATCTATGCGCCCATGATTTTGTTGCTCAGGAAGTTTGCGCTAATTGTAAGTTTTTAACCCAAAGTATGTTAATCTAAATTATATGAAAGTTAATTCGATTGTAGAAAAATGGAGTGTTACTAATAGATTGATTGCCTGAAACAAACTAGAAAACTCATCTTGGTGCTCGAAGTGTTCAACTAATGCACATAAAAGGTCTGAGACTATATATGGTGAACTTCAAAATCTTCTATCAAAGATCTGTCAACTAGGAAGCACAGATATGGATGCGGGTGCGGATACGTAGATATGTCATTTTTTGAAAAATATAGGACACAGGTGCAGTGCGGATAGCTAATTTTGTATATTTAATAAATTATTTATCTATGATAAGTATTTTGTCTTTCCAACCAAATTAGTGAGGGGTTCTTTTGAATTGATGGGCTATTTTGCAGTTATTGAAAAATTATATAGCTGATTTTAGTAAAAAATTGTATTTGTTCTGCTGTTACTACTAATTCAATGAAATATTGGGGCTGTTTTAGATATCATGAGTTAAAAACGGATACCTAAATAAAATACTAGAAAGTTGGGATAATATTTAGTTCCATAAAGCTGTCATGACTTGAGTGACCACATGCATTAAAACATGTGGATATTATGGGTTAAAGAACCAACATATCGACAAAGCAGATGTACTTGACCCCTCATCTTCTTCTTCTTCTTCCTGGATGCCACTGCTACTACCAGATCAATAAAAGGGATCGACATCTCTTTCAATGGTCGGTCTCCAATCGATGGTCTCCAGTCATGGATCCCTCCCTTCCTCCCTCCATGGGTTAAAGAACCAACATATCGACAAAGCAGACGTATTTGACCCCTCATCTTCTTCTTCTTCTTCTTCTTCCTGGATGCCGCTGCTACTACTGGATCAATAAAAGGGATCGACATCTCTTTCAATGGTCTCCCTCCCTCCCTCTCTTTCTCTCTCTCTCTGAAGTACCCAGTAGGTGTCCAGCCATGTCCAAGCCGCATTGAAAATTCAGAAAATTATTTGAGATATTAATTAAAGTTGGACACGCACCCCGTGCACACCCAGCAGCATGCAAGCCGTACCCGCACCCGATGCTGGTACGGCGGCTGCTTCAGAGTCTGTCAAAGACCGCCATAGAATAGATCATGCATGACTCGTGTATTATTTCAAGGGCAAAGTTGCGAAGACAAGCTTAAAGTCATGTGCAATCCACATGCAACCTAATAAACAAATTTACAGTCACCCACCATATATCTAGGATCGTGGAGTTCAGTAGAGGGAGTGGTGGCATTAGATAATGAAAGTCAAGAAAGGCAATGGAGGTAGGAGTGGTAATAGAGTGGTGCCGTTCAAGGGGGAGGACGAGGATAAAGAAGAACAAGAAGGAAAAGAAAATGAAGAGTAACTCTAACTTGGGCTTGACTTACTAAATATCACAATTCTTACATGAAATAGATATGAAGGGGCCTTATGATCGAATCTATATGATTCTGAGGGGAAATTGCTTGGGATTATTATCTTTCGTGGAAGATAATACTGGAGACTATTATGTTGTCAATTTTATGAAGGGCATTTAATATTTTCTATTCTTTTGGTCCCAATTCTAATAGACTTAGGATCATGCTATAGACAGTGATGAGATATGCAACCCAAAAGGGACCCCATTTAAACACGCTGTATGCTAGTGCAAAAAAGTACTGTGTCCAAGCAACAAGGAGCATAACTAAAATTTTTATGTTAGAATGATGTCTGTATGCAAAAAACTTCCTGTATCCAGTAACGTCGACCAAAACCTAATAGATTTGTTTTAGATAGGTTCTTAGGCTAGCTGGCATCCCAGATACTTCTGAGAGTAAGTTGCATATTTTCTATTTCTTCGATCCTCTATTGCATGCCTTACAAACCTCATCCATCCATCTTCCTTCTCTTTCCAGCAACTAACTCTAGTTGGACTCCGACTCCATATTTCGGATTTTCAAAGACTCAAGATGCTACAACCTGCCTGAAACAATCATATACCGCCAAACCCAAGCTCAATTTGTAGGCTTCAATTGATAGGACTTGTTTACCACCAGAGCTCAATTTGCTTTTAAAAAAAAAACAGGAAGAAGAAGAAGAAAAACCGAAAGGAAAAAAAAAATCATTTGTCTACATGGGTGTTTTTACTGAAGCTCTTTCCATTGACTTGTCAAAATACAAGTTATTCACACCTCACGTACAGGAAACTCTTGCATGGCAACGCTTCTCTCTGAGAACTACGCTTTTGCAATCCGAAGTTTGGAGCTCCATACTCTCTCTCTCTCTCCAAAGACTTGGCCCCACGTGAATCCATCATGTCAGCACATGCAACCCTAGTGGGTGGGAAATATGCTGCCACAGAAACTCTCATGAGCAGTGAACAGAGACAGGCAAACTACTTTCTTTACCTCTGTTGTTTGCCAAGGCAAGTAGCTGGTAGCCATTTGAAATGACAAGTACAAAAGTAACAATAACCACCAAAAAGTAACCACCACTTCTGTGGTCCTTTCAAGACAAACCAAAACATGCAGACAAAAAAAGAAAGGCTACTGAATACTGATCCACGATATTTATCCATAAATTAATGGGATAATTGCGTAAAATACCCCTGTGGTTTGGGGCAGTTGAAAAAACACCCCTGTTGTTACAAAAATTGCAAAGACCTCCCTCTAGCGCTTATTTTGTTGCAACCGTTAGAAAAGTCATCTAAATTAACGGAGCGTGCTCTTCACCCTCTTGAACAATGCATGTAGTAAAAGTTTATACATTAAATAGACTAAAGTACCCTCCTCTTTTTCTCTCTCAAACAAATCTCAATTCCACCAAAACCTAACCCTAGCCGCCGCCGCCACCATAGTCTGACACCTGCGCCACCCACAACCGCCGCCACCCCAATCTTGTACACCTAGCAGCCACCAGCCCCGTCACCATGCGTCGCCAGCGTAAACCCTTCACAATCCCGCCTCCACCACTCCCATCTGCAACTTGCGCCACCCACAATCGGTGCCACCATATGCCTCATTCAATCCAGTCACCACCAACTGCTGCACATAACCCCATCACCGCCAACAGCCCACCCGATCCTCCCGCCGCCATCACCGCTGATCCCGTTACAACCATCAAACCTAAACCAATAGCACAACAATTCGAACCCTAATCCCGCTGCGGCCAACAATTACAATTTGAACCCTAATCGCACAATCTCAGATCTAGGGTTTCAAATCGCAATCTGCGATTGAAAACCTAGATCTGAGATTGTGCAATTCGGGTAAATAAGATACTCGTGACCCATCGATACTTGGTAGATTAACTAATGATGTGCCGCTAGTCCCATCGATTCCCACTTGCGCCGCCACAAGCCCGCCATCAATCCACTAAGGGATCTCATAAAGGAGGAAAATAAGATACTCGTGGCCATTCAGGAGAAAAAAGCGTGTCATTCTCATTTATATAAAGGGACAATTTAGACATTTTCACCATTCTGTTACAAAAATTTTACGGTGCAACACCTTTACAATTTCATGTGTCTTTATGCAAATTTTGTAACAACAGGGGTGTTTTTGCAATTACCCAAAAGCACAGGGACATTTCACGTAATTATTCCTAAATTAATACTAGCCAATCCCAAACTAGATACTTCTAGGTGCCTGTGCTCCCCCACCTTCGTGTTACTATGTTTCACACATCAAAAGTTATATTTGAATTTGGACCAAAAACCTTCAATTGCACACAAGAATCATTGAAGTCTGACACCTTTAAAGGAAATCTAGTGAATGAAAATAAAAATTCAAGCAACACTTGATAAAAAACTTCATACTCGAGTATATAAGAGAACAGAGTGCTCACAACTCCATAATTAGCAAATACTATACATATGTAGGGTCATGGACATTACTCATTTTATGTGTAATGGTTCAATCCCTTAAATACATTATACGCCACAATCAAAGTTACGCCCAGTGTTATTAAAAGCGCGCCTAGGCGCAAGGCGCTCTCAGGCGCACAACCCGCGCCTCGCCTAGGCTAGGCGTGCGCCTTGTGAGCCTAGGCGCCCAGGCGCTAGGCGCATAGCGGGGCGGGAGGCGCGAAGCTAGGCGCCTGTTCGTCCTTGCTCCCAAAGTCTAAAATCCCCAAATCCAAATCAATTTCACTCTGCGTGCGACAGTTCGTCCTTGCTCCGGTGACCTTGTCACTCCTCATCCTTTCTCCGGTGACCGGTGGCCGTCGTCGCTGCCATTACTTGTCCCCTCGCCGCCGACTGCTAGTTGCTCCGCTGCCTCTGTCGACGCCGTGGCGCTGCTCTTGCCGCTGCTACTCCGCTGCTCCATGCCTCAACCCCGCTAGTCTCTCTCTCTCTCCCCCTCCCTCCTTCACTCGGTCCCTGTTCGTCCTTGCGCCTGTTTTTTTATGTATGTATATATATATATAGATAGATATCACTCTCTCTCTGTATCTCTGTAGAATTACAGAGAGAGAGAGAGAAATGGGCTGTTGGTTTTCAGGGACGATGATGAAATCATGGGCTCAGATGAAGGTCATCTTTGACAGAGAGGGGCAACCGCCCATGGAAACATCCCATTTCTCTCTGGAGCCTCATTCTTTGAGCACAGCAAGCTCTGTGATGAGCTTCGTGTAAAGTGAAACGCTGGTAGTTCTCCATTTATTGTACCTTCAACTTCAGATATGCCCTTCATTGACCACGTATTTACACCTTTGTGGTTGTAGTTCTCACGAATCTCAACAAAAAAAAAGCTTGTAAATATGCTTTTAGTGACATTTTTATTAGCTCTTTCAAAAATAAGAATTGTCTATTTTTCACGTCATGTGTATTTTTTATATTCTCGTTTGTCGCTAATAGATTTATAATCATAAAATGAGGATATTATTTAATACGCTCATTATCGATAAAATGGGGATGTGAACGACTTAAAACATATGTACAAAAATAAGGTACAATATCTAGTACTTTGTGGTTCTCATAGGAAGTATACTGAAAAAGAAATGTTTTTTTAAATATAATTTTATTGTTTTAATGCACTATTATTTATTTATTTATATTTATTTTAATTTTGCGCCTCGCTTCGAAAAGGCGCCGCGCCTAGGCTCCAGGGACCTTTTGCGCCTTAGGTGCGCCTGCGCCTTTAATAACACTAGTTACGCCTCAATCAAAGTTTTTAGAAGTCCCATGCTATGAACAGAAATAAACTCAAGAAGTAATCCTCGTCAATGTGGAAAAGACGTGGAGTCACTTGAAGATCACATGCACAAAATATTGGCGAAACATAAAGCCAGCTCAGGCCTACACTAGGAAAAAACTAAGCACAAATAACTCACATGTCAAACATCACATTTCACGAAATAAAAATTAAAGGTGCTATCATCGAGGTTATAAACATCATATTGATGTGTCTCTGCACAACCGTATTCAAATATCGGGGAAGAAAAACTTTAATTAATACAAAATGTTAAACAGACGTACCTCCTTTAGATCAACCCATTCATAGGACTCACGTGCAGTACCCCTATCATAGGTCAAAGCATGACGTCCCTGAAACAAGTTGAGACTTATAATAAGGATTGCTACAGAAGGGCAAGCTACTTTAAAAATACGGGTAAGTGATATTTTTTATGAATAGTTATATCTATTTAAAGTATGAAATCACGAAACTTTGGACTAAACATGCTTTTTTTGTCTCTTAGTTTGATGCCAATGTAGTTCGTGCTACTTTAAATTTAGCCAATTTAGAGTATAACTTCCATCGTCATGAGCTGCTCATTTAAAATATACAAACATAGATGCACGCACATGTGTGTGTGTGTGTGCCCGAATGCATTTGCGTGCGTGCGTGTTTACTTAAACTCTACTGTCAGTTTGTTGCCATCCCTTGAGTTAGTGATGTGGTATACCTGTGCAACATCTGCAACTACCTACGCAAGGCAAATCTTCTAAGAAGCATCAACACCTCATATAGGCCGAGGTATGGTGTTCAGCACCTATCGACGCCTCGACACCTTCGGCTACGTGTCCGACACCTCTTGACAGCGTCCGAATTATTTATTTATTTCCTAATTACCAGACACCATGTCGGACACCTCTGTATGGAGCTAAAATACAATATTTCATAACTTATTTTAGGGTCGATGTGTAACAATGGGTAGATCTGAGGCTTTTTTGAAATGAACTTTCAGAGCAAACCCAACAAAAGGTACCCTTCTTCTCTCTCTCTCTCTCATCCTTTTCTCTTACATTCTTTTTCTTACCAAAAGCATTCAAGCGTACCAGTCCAAAGGGAAGATAGGCTAGCATCTCCGACCTTATTTACAGTCCCATCTGGCTATGGCTATATAACACCTCTCCGACTCTAATCTTGGTACTGTTGAGACATTCAACTACTTTCTATTTACTGACCTTCTTTCTTGTTACTGCTGAGACAATTACATGTTATTGGCTTTCTTTCTGTTTTTAACGAATTCAGCTGCTCCAATGATGTTTATTTTTGTTATTTATAGTTACATATACACATTTACATTTCTATATACATATACAAATAATGTAGATACATATATATATGTGAGGATATATAGACACACGTATATATATGTACATAATATAAAAATATATTAAAGAATTCAGTGGTGTCATGCGATCTCCAAAATCTTGATTTTTTGGAAATTTCGGTGTTTGGTGTCCCAGTTGGTGTCGGCATCGGACGCGGTGTCTGTATTCGTACTACCTAGCAAATCTTGAACCATATGATCCAAGGTTTAATCCTCAATGCAGAAAAGCAAGCTTTTTACTCGGCTATTTCATGTTCAAAACAAGAAAAAATTTGTAGCACATACAACAGAGACAGCTAACCCACAATTGACTAAAGACTGCTTTTGACAACTGGTTTAATTTAAACATTATCATGCAATGATTAAGCAATTGAACTAGATGAATATTGCAAGTGAAAACGACCAAATAGAAAAACATTAAACAGTAATGCAAGTTCTACAAAAGTAAAACTGCGAGTGAAGGAATGCTAATAACTTGGGATGAGGCCCAAACTTATGTTTAGATATTTAACTACCTCTGCATGGTTGTAATCAGAGATGATGGCCTCATAGAAGTTGTTATCTGCAGGCCATCTTGTCATCACTTTCCTCCCAATTAATGGATCACGTGTTTCGGCAGCTTGACCCCTTGGATTCGGACCAGTAGAAGGGTACCGTGGAGACAAACCATGCCTTGGCTGGTCCTATAAATAAAACAATCCAGACAGAGTTCAATCAAGAATCCTTCTCTTTTTCACTTATTCCACATTCAACTGACTTTACATGTTAGGCATTTTGCCACTTCCTATGTTTCCCCTTTAACTAATAACACGAGTAACTGACTTACATGGCGATACATGTTGCCTCCAGGTCCCAATTGTGCAGCTGACGAGGGTGGTTGTGAGGTTGCAACACCAGATCGAGGATTTATAGCATGTGACGTCCCAAATTGTAGAGGCACCATTTGGTTTGTCTTTTGCCTCTTCCGAGACCCTGAAACAGTAGGACTAGGTTGGGAAACGGCAGCCATGGAACTATGGTTTCCACTTGCCTTTCTGCACTCTCTGATCCTGCGAATCACGTCATCCCCGTTAACCTTGGTGAGTAGGTCCCTGTGTTCATCATCTGACACTCTCAGCTCTTTCCTAAGTTCTGTTATTAGAGCTTCTTTGTCCTGGCGAATAAAGTATCATGGGGCATTTCAACCTGTTAGAAGGTCACATAACATTATAGCAGATGAAACACGTAAACATTGAAAATGCATATACCCATGTTAGCGCATCAGACTGTGCACCGAAAGCTCGTAGGACTGAACCATATGCTTCCTTCTCAAGGTAGTGGATTTGGGACTCCAAATCACTGTACATCCTTGGGTGTGAGGCTGAAGCTACAACAGATCTTCCGTTTCCTATAAAATGCCCCCCTATTGAAACCCTCTCAATATGTGATGACGGAAGATCCTCATCGGTACCTGCATTTATTTCCTGTTCAAAGTGAATAACCAAACAGGAGCAGTGGATGACTCAAATAAAAACTGTTTATGCAATAGAGTAGAAGAAAAAGAAGTATTGTGAGACATATTGTGCACCGTCTCAGTTTGACGTAATGCATACTGTATCACGCAATGCAAGAATTGATAGATCTGTTTATATGCATAGAGAAGGGTGAACTGCATAAACCGCCCTTGTACTGTTGACACTACCAAGAATTCCCCCCCCCCCCCCCCAAAAAAAAAAAAAAAAAAACCCCAAAAAATGTACATAGCAAGTTTTTTCCCTTCTATATCTTTTTATCTTTCCTTTCCTTTTCTTACTCGTGAAGTACAAACAAACCGCCAATTTCTTCCACTTCAACTGGTAGCAGCGCCAGCAAAAATTTGATTCTTCTCAATTCATCTCTTGACAGCCATATGTAACTGTAGGGTTGATAAAGATGATGCTGAAGATATGTTATATGGACTCTCCAAAATGCATGAAGTACCCGAGTAGGAAACTCGACACTTGGACATGAGTATGGGATATGTTTGCGACACATGTCATAGTATATGCCACTGAGAACACTGTCTTAGATTTTTATTTTTATTTTTTAATTTGTAATTGCTTTGAGATCAAATAAGATATCAATCAAAACAATGTGTGGCACAGAAAAAACCTTGTTACCTAAGGACCAAGACACTTGTAACCAGTCCATGTAACACAGTGCTGAAGTTCATTTAACAGTTGATTTTGCATTAACCTATAGGAGCAAAAAAATTAAACCTTATGTTGCAAAACCCAACCCTACAGCTCGCCAAAGTATGAGGGAGAAGATGGCATTTTATTTCCTTAGAATCCGCCACAGTATGAGGAGAAGCCTACAATACACATATAGTTGACAAGCATCTAGAAAGTCAGATTGCTGATAAGCAATTGTGGCACACTTTGTTTACTTCTTTGTATTGTTTCATCCCTCTCGTCCTCAGGCACCTCATTATCAATCAAAAACCTGAAGGTGACTTAAAACTGGAAAGCTAAATCTTCAAGGATAGTCCATTTGAACCCAAAAAAGATGGATTCAAAACGCAATCATGTCTCTTCGCAAGAGCAAGACAATGATGGGGAGACCCTTTAGTGGTAGGATCATTCATCTTCAAATTTGCTTCTCTAAAAGACATCTTTAGTTCCACTTATCTTGTCACAACATTGTTCCAACTCAGTTCTAGAGTTAAACTGAAGTTTCTTTCCGCTTTCGCGCACCTCAGTGGATTCACAAGTTCAATTCAAAAGTAGCGAAGAGCTTACAGGATAACAGAAAATAAAATAAATCAGATCACACAAGAATTCATGAACATTGATCCTTACTTTTTCTAAACAAACAACTGAAAACTGCGTAATGCTAGATACATGAAGTGGCAGAGTTCTGGAGTTAAATATAAGTATTGTTTCTTCTTCTCACACCTCAGCCAAAAAAAACCCAACTTCGACTCCATGACCTAAAAATGAATGAATAGGACTTCTTGAGCTAACTGTTTTGCATTATCAACATGATAATCACACGCGTCCCCAGTAACCAACCCTGCAGTTTGCCACACTCTGAGGGAGAGAAATACTACATTTCTAGAATGGGATGCCACAGTACGAGGGGAAGTCCTATCATACACCTATCGTGGAAAAGCATCTAGAAAGACATAGGTTAGCACGTAAGGTGATGGTGGCACACTTTTTGTTTACTTCTTTTTACTGTTTCTCCTCAGCACCTCATCATCAATACAAAACCTGAATGTGACTTCAGATGTGAAAGGGTAAACCTTTAAGGTCCTCCATTTGAACCAAAGGTCGTAGGTCGAATACGCCAATATGTCTCTTTGTGAAAGTAGGAAAAGAGACACTGGTGGTACGACCCTTTATATTCAAGCTTCTTCCTCTAAAGTATTACCAACTGCTAATCAACACCCCCCCCCCCCCCCCCCAATTCACCCAATACGGAAAATATCAAGAACTCAAGCACATTTAAGTTCTTTTTCCTCTTTTAGGCATGTCAGTAACATATCCACCTTGATTCCGTGCCCTAAAGTGGATACGAACACAAATTTGTGAACCAACCTTGACACACACCCCCAAATCCGCCTAATTTACAGGAGAAGCTGAAATATCAAGAACTAACAAGAATTCAAGTACACTCCGGTACACTATATTCATTTGAATTTCTTGCCCCGTGAGTAAAATATACACAATATCACTGGAAATTAGGAAACAAAAAATCATGTAACATTAAAACCCTAAACCTCAAACAACCCTTTTCGAAATTGAGCAAGGTTCAATAGTGAGTCAGCTCCACAGTAGGGAATCTGAGAAAAGATAACTGGATTTTGACGATTTAACTCACCGCTACTATCGGGGGGACCATATTCCATAGACAGGAAGCAACGCCGGATCTTTAATGAGTCACTTTGCAAACCCTAGGAATCGGTATGTCTAATAATAATTTACGTTAAAGTGGGAAATTTTGAAGTAAGGGGAAATTTATAGAGGGGGGTTTTCGCAGAATTACTGAGGGGGAAGGGGGTTTATATAGGGTTGTAAATTGGAAGCCTTGTGAGGGCTTGACGAGGATTAGGAAAGGCAGCCAGCGGACTTGAATGCTTACTTTTGAATTTGTAGTGGATTTGAGTTCCGAATGCCGCGTTACTCTCTCTCTCTCTCTCTCTCTATTTTCTTGTCACGTTTAGTCTTTAGAGTAACGACTAAGGTCCGCAAGCGCCTTTAAAAAAATAAAAATAAAAATAAAAAAAGGATATTCAAAGTTATCTATTGGTTTTAATAGGTTCCTCATATTATTAGTAATGAAAATTAACCTATAACGTTATAAATGTTATTTTCTCAATTCGAGATACGGCTTTGGTGTCATAATGTTAAAGATGATTTCCTAATTTTTACCAAAATCGCGTAAAAAGTAATCAGGAATTATACAATGACAGAAGCGCACACGCATAGAGTGTGCACGACAGCTCGTATATAATTATGTTAACATTAGAGGTCTTTGCAAGTAAGAAGAATGCACAACGGTTAACTTTTATACGTTATATATTTACATATGAGATGTTTTAGCTAATCTATTAGTCATTACATAACACATGCATAATAGTTATTACATTTACACAATCTACATTGTCTTATATTTTTTTTTCCCTTGCTGGATGACTTTGTGGAGTCAGACATTCTCAATTTTTCTGACATTCCATTTGGTTGGAAAAATATGCCGCTTGATTATAAATAGGCCGTGCTAGTTGGACAAGATATTCCCGGTGTAGATCTCGAAAATTGATACTTACAGGGATTTTATTGCATTCTTTTGTGTCCATGTCAGCCACTTGTTTGGTTGTTCCCCAATTATTTTCTGAGCGTTTGTTTCCAAAAATGGTTTGTTTCCAAAGATAGTATTATTGTTGTAGACTTCCAGTATTATTTTCTCTGGATGACATTGTGGAATCAGACATCCTCAATTTCTCTAATGTTCCATTTGGTTGGAAAAAATGTCGCTGGATTATAAATAAACAGTGCTAATTGGACTAGATTTCCACGTGTAGAGCACGAAAGTTGATGCTTGCAAGGATTTCATTACGTTATTTTGTGTCCATGTCTGCCACTTGTTCAGCTATTTTCTCCAATTATTTTCTCTGCGTTGTTTTCAAAGATGGTTGTTGTAGACTTCTAGTATTCTATGAGTTCGCAGTGGAGCATCTGTGTACAATGCTGGTGTGTGAGAAGTGAGTACGTGTGTGAAGTAAGATAAAAGCTTATGCTAATGTGAAGAACACTTATAGGTTGTGTACAAAAGGTTATAACAATAGGCGACAATATGTATAATGTGACATGGATGTGTGACGTCATATGTACATAAACGACGAATGTGAAAGTTATAGTTGGTCGTATTTTTGAAGTTTAAATGAGATGTTAGCATTTTATTATGCATAACAAAATTAGAAGCAAGTGGACTTACAACTCTCAATGTACACTGTCACGTAGACATGTGATATAAGATGTAAAAAAAACGGTGAATGCGAGTTATAAAAGTTCGTAGTGTTAAAATTTGAAGGCTTACCTTTTCTCTATGAATAATAAGATGAGGAGCAAATGGGCCTAGAAATGTGCCTGAATTAGCAACTGAAAGAAGAGAACAATATGAATAAGAACAGAGGGTTCCAATGCTCTAAAAACGTACTAACATGAGCCTCAATGAACTGTGTAGTGAATAAAGCATGCTAACAAGTGTAAATACAGTTCTTTGTTGGAAAAGAACTAGTTGACAGCGGTGGTGACCTCCTCTTTTTTTTATTCATATATATATAGGAAGGTTTGTACCTGCCTCTTCTATTGGGATCTTGCATTCCTATTTTGACTACAGACCATTTAGTGGACTAAGTGAAGATAGAAAAGAGAAGAAATGTTAACCCAACACTGCTTCCACTCTTTTTGCAACTGGTAGGCTTCAACTTATCTAATGGTTGTTCTTATATGAGCCCAAAATTCTGCCTCAAGTTATAGGAAGGTTTTTACTTGTTTATTCTATTGGCTTTTAGCCGTCAGAGTTTACCTATTGACCGTCTACCTGACAGAGGGATGATAGAGAAAAAAAACCGTAACACCACTTTCTCTCTTCGTACATTTGCTAATATGCTAACTTTGACTTCACTTTTCTAACGGATGTTGTTATAGGAGGCCAAGTTTCAGGTTGAAAGGTTAAAATTTAGAATAGTGGTTTATCATCGAATTTAAGTCCTCAATTGACTAAGGCTAAAAATGATACAGAAAGTGGTTCGTATAGTTTGAGAGGCAAGAATAACTCGACACCGCATAAGAAAAACTAGAAGTTAAGCCCATTAGTGGATACTTTTCCCGTCCATAAAAAAAATGTTTTTTTTTCGATCTAGCATAGTTTTAGTCTTTTACAAGAAGCAGATGGTTGCCGCTAATGTGATTTTAAATTGTTTTAAACTAATTATGCTCAGGTTTTAATGGTGCAATGATTTTGCAGTAAAATTCATACTTATTAACACTTGAAGCATGAAAAAACAGACATAAGATAATTAGATATGATTGACATAAGGACCGCTGAAATTGTGTTGTTGCTATTATTAGAAATTACATTAGCAATCTTTTGTCGTTATATTTAGCAATATTTTTTTTAGTGAGCAGAAGATCCTTCTAGGTGATTTTGTTTTTGGTTAAACTGGAGAATTTTCATGTATGACGAGGAGTTTGTTTCCTATGGTTACAAGAGTAGTTTAACTATTTTCTATCAGAAACCCAAAAGAGCATAATAGTTACACAACCAGATCAAAATGAGTTTAGGAAACAATATGTACATAAAAAAAACTAATAAAGACCGTCAACCAAAATTATGTTTGTGATAGTTACTCCTCTTGGCATTGCTATATTAGTCTTTTCTGCTTTGTTCCTGTCTTTCTTGATCTGGTATTGAATATTGTAGCATACGTGGAAGTGATGATATTTTTTTAAAGCAAAACAAATATCAATTCACAGTCCAGTATTGGCAATGCTCTCGTTGCTAAGTTGTTGCATCTGAGAAATAATAAATGTATCGTCAGTAAATAGAGTGTTGGGAATTTTTCACAATTAATTTCTACCTTATTAAACTTTGTACTACAAGAAATAATTTGTAAAAGGAATCAATCAAATTGATTGATTGATTTGAAATATATTAACTCTCAAAGATTGACATTTAATAAGGTTGAAAAGGGTCTTGATGTGGGTTTCACATGGCTTGAGAAATAGAAAGGTTAAAAGTATTTAAATGGCTATGTGACATCATATTGTTCTAGAAATGGGTATGCATGTCCATGTACTCGCACATGTGTGGTGCACCGCACACGAGCGCGTGCGCGCCAACGAACGGGGGGGGCATATTAGCGCTTTTAGGCGCACTTCGCACTTGCGCATTGTGGCTAGGAGCCCTCCCTAGAGCCCAGCCTTAACTTTTTGCGACAAATTCAGCCTACGAGTTGCATTTTGAACTGAAATAGTGTCTGTTGACGAAAATAAACAGATTTCTGATCTGTTTAAATTAAAAAAGGCACCTAATAGTGCCTTTTAGTTCAAATGTTACACATCTTCACTGTATCTACAGATTGTGACTGTTAAGTGATATCTACAGAATCACTTAACTGTCACAACTGTTTGTACATGTTCAAGGCACCTTTTGGTGTCTATAAATAAGGCTGATTGTCAAATCATTCCCCACTTCAAATTTTTCTTGCTCTCTCTCTCTCAAATTTCTGTCTATTGATTACAATCTGCTGTGATCAACAGAGTTGCCCCTGTTTTATCTTGGGAGACAGATTTGCTGCTACCCTAAGCAAATTATAAAGGAGCAAATATTGTCTTAAGGAAAGAGTGTAACACATTCGACTCAGGCATTTTCAGTTCAGTTTCTCCATACTACCTTATTAACCAACAATTTTAACACTGTATTTTGGTTGCGATGGAGACTATTGCTAGGATGCATGTGATCAATGACATCTCCAAACTCGCAAAATCCGATGGCTCATTCTTCAGGCGATGGAAGAGCAAGATGTTCTTTTTTCTTACTACATTGAAGATTGCTTGCGTGCTCACAATTCCAAAGCCTATCGTGGATGAAGCTGCAGATGAAGCAATTAAGCAGACTGCCATGGACCAAAACAAAAGTGGGAGGAGGATGACACCTACTGTAAGAGTTATATTTTTGGGAGGACTGTCCGACACTTTCTATGATGTGTACGTGATCAAGTACGCCAACAGCACTGCAAAGGAACTATGGGATGATCTCAACAGCAAGTACAAGTCGGAGGATGCCGGGAATAAAAAATTCCTAATCAGTAAGTTATTTGATTTCCGCATGATAGATAGCAAGTATGTTATTACTCAGATTCATAAATTACAAATGATTATGAATTTGATTATTTCAGAAGGCGACTCTCTTGACGAGTATTTCCAAATGTCAACTATAATTTTTAAATTACCTTTAGCTTGGAAAGAATGTCGTAAGGAGTTAAAACAAAAGAAGGATGCCATGACCATGCAAGAGTTGGTCAAATATATTCAAGTTGAAGAGAATTCTTGAAACTTGGATAGGCTTAAGTTGGAAGATAACAAGTCCTCCAAGGCTCTTGTAGTAGACCATGGCTCCTCAAGTGGCACTAAGCTTAAGCTTGATGATCAAGCTTTTGCTTCTACCAACCAGCAAGACAAGGCTAAAAAGGCTTGTTGAAAGTGTGAAAAAATTGGTCACCTCAAAAAGAATTGTCGAGTGGCTAAGAGGCAAAAAAAGGACCATGCCAATATGGTTGACAACGAGGACTTCGTTGCAGTGGTTTCCGAAGACTACATGATGGGGAAGATGATGAGTGGTGGTAGACTCCGGTGCAACCAAACACATTGCAAAGAACATAAATCTGTTCAAAAACCTTGAGCCAGTTGAGGAGGGGCATCATCTCTGCATGGGAAATTTATCTATGGCTAAGGTTATGGGCAAAAGGACTGTAGTACTCAATCTCTCCTCCGGCAAGAAGCTTACCTTAAAGGATGTGCTCTTCGTTCCCAATGTTAAGAAGAATCTTATATCTATTAGCATGCTTAATCAGTTTGGCTTTAAGATTTTTTTTTGAGTCAGATAGTGTTATTCTGACTAAAGGAGGGATTTATGTTGGCAAGGGGTATGTAATCAATGGGTTGTACAAGCTTAATATTGCTAATAAAGATACTAAATTTGCTTATCTCGTTGTTCCTTTTAATTTATGGCATTCTAGACTAGTTCATGTCAATTATAAACGCATGAGAAGTATGGTAAACTTAGGTTTAATACCTCAAAATACTTCACCTAGTTTAGAGAAATGTACAGTTTGCATAAAGTCTAAAATCGCCAGAAAACCTTTAAAAGAATTGAGAGGAAAATACAATTGTTAGAATTAGTACATTCAGACTTATGCGAGATGGAAGGTCACCTAACAAGAGGTGGTGAAGGATATTTCATTATATTTATAGATGACTGTTCACATTATAGTTACACATATCTTCTTAGGACTAAGGATGAAGCTTTGGATAAATTTAAAATTTATAAAGCGGAAGTAAAGAATCAATTAGATCGTAAGATTAAAGTTTTACGGTCAGATAGGGGAGGTGAATATCTTTCCTTTGATGATCTATTTGAAACTTGGGGTATCATACACCAAGTTACAGCTCCTTATAGTTCACAACAAAATGGTGTAGTCGAGAGGCAAAATAGGACCTTGCAACAAATGGTTAATACCTTATTACTTACTTCTGATTTGCCAAAGAATTTGTGGGGGGAAGCTCTTATGACTTCTACATATATACTTAACCGTATACCACACAAAGTTTATAATGTCACATCCTATGAGTTATGGAAAAAGAGAAAACCTTCTCTTGGACACCTCAAGGTGTTGGGGTGTAGGGCATTAGTTAGGCTCACCGATCTGAAAAGACCTAAATTGAGGGAAAAGGCAATTGAATGTGTCTTCATAGGTTATTCTCAACATAGCAAAGCGTATAGATTGTTAACCATGGAATCAACGAAATTCGTTAGCCAAAATATTATTTTAGAATCTAGAGATGCCGAATTCTTTGAGAATTTTCTAGAAATCAGAAAAGTGAAGACATCGTCAATGAGGATCAAGTTCACCCTACTCCGAAAATGGGGGAAGGAGGTGAACTAAGGAGAACTAAGAGAGCAAGGATTGAAAAAACCTATGGTCCAGGTTTCTACCAATTTATAGTTGAGGGAGGTAGAAATGAAGGTGATTACTCTCATATGTATAATGAAGAACATGACCCTCTTACAAATCGAGAAGTCATGACTTCTCAAGATTCTGACCTATGACAAGAAGCTATAAATGATGAAATTGAATCGATAATGTGAAACCAAACTTGGGTATTGACTAATTTACTACCAGGTTTTAAACCAATAGGCTGCAAATGGCTCTTTAAACGAAAGCTTAAGCCAGACGAATCCGTAGACAAGTATAAAGTAAGACTTGTAGCCAAGGGTTTTAAACAAAACGAAGGGATTGACTATTTCAACACCTATGCTTCGGTAGCTATACTTAACACTAAGATTATTGTTTGCTTTATCATCTATTAACAAACTAACTATACACCAAATGGATGTCAAGACTGCTTTTCTAAATGATATTTTAGATAAGAAGGTGTACATAGAACAGCCAAAATGTTTTGTACTAAAGGGCCAAGAAACAAAGGTTTATAAACTTATCAAATCTTTGAATGGTTTAAAACAAGCTCCTAAGCAGTGGCATGAACAATTTGATCAAGTTGTTCTTACTCATGGATTTAGAATAAACAAATGTGATAAGTGTGATAATATGTTTGTATGTAGATGATATGTTAATCTTTGGTACTGATCTAGATATTGTGTTAAAACCCAAATCATTTCTATCTTCATCTTTTGATATGAAGGATATGGGGGAAGCCAATGAAATTTTGGGAATGAAAATAATTAGATCCTCGAATTCTATTTCTTTGTCGCAGTCTCATTATATTGAGAAAATTTTAAAGAAATTCAATCACGAGAATTCTGCCCCGGTTACTACGACATATGACCCTAAGCCCAACAGAGAAAGCCTGAACCACTAAAAAATAACAATTTCTCTTAAGACGCCTCATTCTCGACTACACATATCATCTGAACAACACTATAAAAGCATTCAAAGGTCCTGCTCTTGGACAGTACCGAGTTACTGTCAGGTCTATCCTGCTGTAGTACTCACTAATTGATTTTTATTCAGAAAGCACCCAATGATTATTTTGCCATCATTGAACAGCTGGCAAACAGAGGAACAAGATGAGGAGAGGTGGAGGGAGGGAGAGGGACAGAGAGGGAGGGATGGAGGGAGAGAGAGAGAGAGAGATTTGGGGAAGCGAAAGGCAATATCTAGTAAAGGTGTACTTGTTCGTATTAATGCAATAGTGTTTTTACCCCAGATCTCATTATCTTCCACCATCGCTGCGTCTCTCTCTCTCTCTCCCTCCCTCTCCCCACAAAACACCATGACCACTCATACAACCACCTTCACAACATAATACCTCCCAAACTCAACCGTACATGTGTAATAATCAACCTCTCCCATTATTAACAATTTGAATTCAGTTTTCACCTTCACAAAAGCTTTATGCAACAAACTGTGACCACAATTTAACACTGAAGACTAGGACTATGTCTAGGAAGGATGCATGAAGAATCATAGCCCCCATAACTCTAGGAAAATTATCAGCTTAATGTATATCATGCAATGTACCCGACCAGATATAGCCTTTGCGGTCGGTGTTTTGAATAGGTTTACTCATAACCCCAGGCAAGTCCATTGGAATGCGGTGTTTAGAGTACTTAAGTACCTTAATGGCACAATGGACTATGCATTAACATATAAGGAATTTCCTACCGTTTTGAAAGGGTACACAGATGCAAACTGGATCACGGACTCAGATGAAACAAAGTCCACAAGTGGTTGGATATTTACCATAGGTGAAGGTGCTATTTCTTAAGGTTCCAAGAAGAAAACTTTGATTTTACATTCGACCAAGGAGTTCGAGTTTATTATTTTGGCAATGGCGGTCAAGGAGGCAGAATGGCTAAGAGACCTATTGATAGAGATTCCTCTATGGCCTAAGCCAATGCCTGTGATATCTATATTCTGCGATAACGAGGCAGCGTTAGCGCGGGCATATAGTAAGATTTGCAACGGAAAGTCTAGACATATAAGGTTTAGATATAGCTATGTGAGAGAACAACTAAGCAAATGAGTTGTTACTATTAGTTATGTGAAGTCCAAAGGTAATTTGACAGATCTCTTTACAAAAGGCCTAGGCGGGGATATAATATGGCAGACTTCTAGGGAGATGGGTTTAAAGCTCATAAAATAAGAGAGGTAACATGCACGTGGAAACCAACTAGATATTAGAGTAATCTCTAGTCTTCTAGTTCAATGGAAAAACACATTGTATTTATAACCAAAGATGCACTAAAGGATGAAGATTTTGATGTTCATGCCATCTCAAGGTAGTGCATACTTATATGGACAACAAGAGGAGGGTGGGAGTCATTCCCTTAAAAAATTTATGTCCTTAAAGGAGGGTGCAGGTCATACAAGTGCACCTTAGTAGATTTACCTATATAAGTGCAAGAAGTGAGGCCGCTTTCTACGAGATTTGAGCTAGTCTCTATGGCACTTATGAAAATCCTAAAATGTAGCACAAGGCCGTAAATGTGCAGGTATTTGGAAATTTAGTTGGGAAATTCTACATATAGTAGTGATGATCAATCATCAAGAATTCTTAGTTCAAGGCTAAGGCTACTCAGAATTCTGGTTGACTTCGTTATTATATGATAAAGGTTCAAGTCCACATTTATCTTAGTAAGACCTACCAAAAGAGGGAGAGAGATACATTTCTAAGTTAGGAATGTGATAAAATTCAATTTCAGAAAAATTAGGAGAAATTGTTCAGAATTTTTCACAATTAATTCCTACCTTATTAAACTTTATACTACAAGGAATAATTTGCAAAAAGAATCAATCAAATTGATTTATTGGTTTGAAAGATATTAACTCTCAAAGATTAGCATTTAATAAGGTTGAAAAGGGTCTTGATGTGGGTTCCCACATGGCTTGGGAAATGGAAAGGTTAAGGGTATTTAAATGGGTATATGACATACCATATTGTTCTAAAAACACATGGTATGTATGGCCATGCACTCGCGCATGTGTGGTGCACCGCACACGCCCGCAACTGCGACGACGAAGGAGGGGGCGGGGGTGGCGTAAAGGCGCTATTGGCGCTTTTAGGTGCACTTTGCACGTGCGCATCGTCGCTAGGAGCCCTCGCCCCGAGCCCAGTCTTAACTTTTTACGACAAATTCAGCATGCGAGCTGCATTTTGAACTGAAACAGTATGTCTGTTAGCGAAATTAAATAGATTTCTAATCTGTTTAAATTCGAAAAGGCACCTATTAATGGTGCCTTTTAGTTCAAATGTTTCACCTCTTCACTGTGTCTACAGATTGTGACTGTTGAGTGATATCTGTAGAATCACTTAACTGTCACAACTGTTTGTACCTGTTCAAGGCACCTTTTGGTGTCTATAAATAGCGCTGATAGTCACATCATTCCCCACTTCAAATTTTTCTTGCCATCTCTCTCTCAAATTCTGTCTGTTGATTGCAATCTGCTGTGATCAACAAAGTTTTGCATGTTTTATCTCAGGAGACAGATTTGCCGCTACTCTAAGCAGATTATAAGGAAGCAAATACTGTCTTAAGGAAATAGTGCAATGCATTTGACTCAGGCATTTTTAGTTCAGTTTCTCCATACTGCCTTACTAACCAACATAGAGCAATGTGTGAGAAGTTGAGACTGTTAATCCATAAAAAGGCAAGTTGGCAAAGCTTTTACAGAAGCCACTTTGTTGTTGCTAGCCGGAAGAGTTCCTTCAAATTTATAGATTTGTAGACCATTCGGATTATGCACAGAGATGAAGAGACCTAGCTTAGGCGTATATCTTCTGAAATGATGCGTTAAGAAAACTATACTGGTTAAGGTTCGAGAGCAAAAGCATTCAGAAGATGCACGGAAATGGAGTTCAATGTGTTGAAGTTTAGTAGCCCCATTCTTTATTCTACAAGAGTATCTAAAGATTGTCCATTTAGTTGAGCAAATCTGACTTTTCTGTGAAAGAAATTTGAAAGGGTTCCAGTCTTTATTTTGAAGGATAACTTTATTGCGATTAATATTGATCAGCCAAAGGTTTATAAGTATTATGTTATGAAGTCAAGATAAGCCGGAGAAGTTAGAGTTGGAGACCTATGCAATCAGCCATTCCTTAAGTACCTCAAAGTTCACAACAGCTGGGATAACAAGGTTGATGTGGAGGACTAAAAGGATGTGGTTGATGGGCAAGAGAGTAGGATATGGTCGGATGATTATTCACATGAGCCACAGAGGGAGCATAGCCAGTTTGAGAGACACCAAATTTCGCACGATATTTCCTGACAGGGAGCCTATCTTGCACTAATTGTTAGATGAAGAAGGAGATTTTGGAAGGTAATCTTAGTTTCAATACTTCTTTCCAGGTTTTGTCATGGATGTAGTTTTGAGAATTATTTAAGGTAATGGGTATCTCTAAGTAAAGAAATTTATAGACCAATGAGACTAAAAATCCCAGATTTTTCAAGATTCCAGTATGGTTTGTCCTATGCTCCAGTAAGGGAGATATGAATCCCCTTGATTCGGGTGAAAATTTATGGAGGAAACAAGGCATGAAGGGCTTTATCGTCCCATTAACAAGAAACAATGAGGTTAGACATATACTGGTTTTCAAAGCTGGTATTTCTAACTGGGTGGAGGAGCTGAGGGGACTAGTCGGAGATTAAATTAGGAGGTTATTGAATTACCGGATAAACTAATATGAGATTTTTTTAGCATATTCCTTTAAAACAAGTTAAATTTGGATCAAAATCCGATCCAATGACAGGCTTACATCTAGGCCACACATTCAGTGTGAAGTCAAAATAAGCCTCACAATGAGCAAGCAATGAACGCGGAAGCATGGACTAAGGCGTAGCCTGACCGGTTATTCAAGAGTGAGCCATGGATGTTTGTGCTGATGGGCACCATGTAAAGCTCATAACCCCAAGGGTGAGCCATGGATGCTAGTGCTCAAAGAAGGTCCTAAAATGGCATTTCTAATGTAAACTTCTTGGTAGTAGGTGACTGTCTTGACATGAACTCCTTTTCATTTATTAACACCACCCTATGTCTTATTTTTCATGACTTATGGTATGGCGTTGGTTGAGACAATGATTCTCCGGTTTATAGCTTCCGAAGTATACATATACGAGTCATTTCGAACAGTATTGAGGGATGCCAATAGAGAAGAGTGGTAAAACAAGAGCGCCTCTTGAGTGTATTTAGACCCCTGAAGGTAACAAATGAAAGGCTTCTTGTTGGTTGGGTTGGATGGTACAACCATTAATCACGGCTTACCAATCCTTTGGACCTTTATAAATAGAACTCTTCGTTTTCACATCTTAGGTTTTCTGAGACTTATTAAGTTAGTACTAACTCTAAACAACCAAAGCTACCGGTGATCCTTTTACTTTGTCTCTTTCCTTCGTCCATGCTCCCACTTCATCGCATACTTGTTATGTCCTATCCAGTGTCCTGTGGTGAATTACATTTTGTTTAGAACACCAAAATTACCTCGAACCGACCTACATGGCAACAAAATCACAGGTGGCACGCAATAAATTAAGAGAATAAGATATTATACATGAATGCATCATTTTTTTGGTTGGTTTATGGGTCAGGGATTGCTTTACGTAATGAGTGAAACTCAAACCAGTTAATCATTACACAACCAAACTTAAAACACTACATCAAATAAATTCACGAAAAGCAAAAGAAAAAGGATAAAACAAGAACTACACCACTTTCACTTTGTGATTTTTCTAATTTTAAGTCTGTCAAAAACATGATATTAGGAATGGCTAAAGCCAATCTAAAGGGCTTCTTTCCCTTGGGAGGTCTGCTTCCTCTACACTCAGAGTGCACGAAGGCAGAGACTTGAATGAACCCTTGAAGCTCTCTAGTAGAGATAGCATCCCGAAAAGAGTCAACTATCTCATAACGAATCTTCGTGCCGAAGAGCTTAGAGTGCACCAAGGCAGTGTCTCAAAAGAGTTCCTTACTGATTGGCTAAGGTAGTGTCTCAATATATTCGCTACCTCGCAAAAGTGACTTAATTCTGCCAGAGCATTCAAAGATTCTTATCGAGATAACATCTATTTGGAGTCACTAATCCCGCAATGAATCCTAACCAGAACATTGAGATCGTGTCAAAACAGTGTCCTAGAGGAGGCACCTAACCGACGGGTCGAGGTAATGTCTTGGAGGAGTGGCTTACCTGGGGGAAGTGGAGCCCTCATGCCAAAGCACGTGGAGCTCTTGGTGAGATAATGTCTAGGGGTGGTCGCCTATCACGAAATGAATCTTTATGCTGGAGTACTCGGAGCACGCCATAGTAATGTTCCAAAAGGGATTATCTTCTTGATGTGCCGATGTAGTGTCCCGGAGGAGTGACCTACCTAGCTGAAGAAGATTCCTCTTACACGGAGCACTCAGAGCTCCCTTAGGCAGTGTCCTCGAGGATTTTCTTCCCCTGAGGGATGGTGCAAATTCCAAAGAATAGGTGAAAGCATGTTCCATAATCAAGGCGACATGCACGTGTTTGCAGTAAAATGATGGACCAACAACGAGGCATAATAATATAATGGAGTCTTGGGGCACGATTGCATAAATGGCATGTGGGATGTGTTCGGTGCTTGGGGCATGCTCAATGGAGATAATGCAAGGGGCACTGTTAAACAATGTTGCGTGGGGGGAAATACATGGAGATGAGCATGGGTGCGATCAATCGAAAGTAGTGCCCCGGGATATGTGGCATGAGATGATGCTTGTGCACCTTACGACATTTGTGGCGAGGTGACCAAGTCATGGAGCATATAGCCCCCAAGGTTGCGAGAAGAAGACACCAGAAGAGGGGGGAGTGGGGCACTTAGGCCTACCCTTTTGAGTGGGGAAGGCTAAAAGGAGCTTTGGTTGCACTACCCCCATTATTTGGTGGAAACTTTAACTCCTCCCCCCCCCCCCTCAAAAAAAAATAATGTGAAACCTTTCCCAACAAGAAGAAGCTCAGGCCATTCTTCGCGCAATGAGAAGGAGCTCTGTGCACCACAAAGCCAAATGGCCCCTCTTGTGGACCTTTGTTTAAAAGGAAGGCGTGCCAATATCAACATTTAGGGGTGATTTGCGGTGACAGAGGTACGACATGTGACTTGGAGCGTGCACTTTGGGTTGATCAGATTGATAATATTGAATTTTGACCATTGAATATTTGTTGAAATGTTTGAAAAAGTGAAACTCAAAAGTGGTCTAAAGTGAATAACAATGACAGACTAGTAGCAATAAATAACATCATCATCGACTCGTGTACTCGGTGACCCTCCAAGCTAGAGTGCCAGGGAGAGTTTGTTGTTGAAGTGAGGGACATTATTCCAGGTGAGAACTCTAAGGTTGTAAGCCTGATATTTAAATTAAATTGGATGGCACACACACACACACACACACATATATATATATAGGGAGCTGATCCATTGATAGCGCTAGCAAAATGGAGTATTTGCTAGCGCGATCTGGGCCGTCCATCCTGAAAGATGGACGGTCCAGATCGCGCCTTTTTCGAAAACTGTCAGTCGTCCGCGACACTATGTCGCGGACGGATTTTTTTACCTTTTTGCCCCTCCACCCGTCCGCTACATTGTATCGCGGACGGTCCAAATCTTCTTTTACGTTTTTTTTAAGTTCGTCCGCTACATAATGTAGCGGACGTTTTTAACAAAAATACCGTCCGCTACATTATGTAGCGGACTATTTTACTTTCTCGAAAAGAGACATCTGTGTTGTCAGAGCTCTTGAAAAAAGACAACCAACTTTT
Organism: Escallonia herrerae; assembly: GCA_033070095.1. NCBI lineage: Eukaryota > Viridiplantae > Streptophyta > Magnoliopsida > Escalloniales > Escalloniaceae > Escallonia > Escallonia herrerae. The sequence continues at coordinate 22,190 of JAVXUP010003505.1, read as the reverse complement.
ATTTTCTCTTTCCCCCTCATCTCTTATCTTCTCTCTTCTGGATGAGCTCCTTCAAGACGGTGGAAGGGTGATAGAAATGGAGGAGGTTGAAGACCCTAGAACAAAATGACAATCTGTTGCTAGCCAATTTCATGAATGGTTCCAGCCTGCAGGTGGAAGTGCTAATTAAGTGTGCTCGTTTTGGAGTCTTTTTTACCAATGGCAATCTGTTGCCAACGAACTTCATGAAGATTTGTTCATCAGGATCAAAGTAAGAAGAGAGAGAAAAAGAAGAAGTCAGAATGAGAGAAGGGAGGGAAAAAAAGAAGACTAGTCCGCTACATTATGTAGCGGACTAGTCTTCTCTTTTTCCCTCCCTTGCGGACACATTAATGACACAGAAAAGTCATACCACACATGTGTGGGCCTGTCATTCGTCCGCGATACTATGTCGCGGACGGCATGGAGGGGCAAAAAGGTAAAAAATGTCGTCCGCAATATTGTGTCGCGGATTACTTTTTTTTGACATGCGTCAGGGCCTGTCAGTCGTCCGCGATACAATGTAGCGGACGGGTGGAGGGGCAAAAAGGTAAAAAAATTCGTCCGCGATATAATGTCGCGGACGACTGACAGTTTTCGAAAAAGGCGCGATCTGGACCGTCCATCTTTCAGGACGGACGGCCCAGATCGCGCTAGCAAATACTCCATTTTGCTAGCGCTATCAATGGATCAGCTCCCATATATATATATATATATATATATATATATATATATATATATATACATACATACACACATAAAGTTGAAGCCTTCGTTTAAAATTGCGACATATAGGATTTTAGAGCTCTCATATTTACGACACATCAGCTTTTTGGAGTCTTCTCCTTCTGCCAAATCAGCCACAACTTTCATTCTAGTAGTCTCCAAGTTTGCTTGGACTCTTCTTTAAACAACTAAGAAATTAAATTAATGACAGGAGTAGAACATTTTTATGTGTAACTTTAATTTAGTGTCCTAATCAATGACAAAAGCTTTAGAAATATGTCTTATCAACTACAAAACCTTCGTCTATCCTTTCTTTCTCCTGTTTTCTCTCCATCTTCACCAGAGGACATTTACATCCATGGGCGTTTAAGGTGTTGTCATGGAGATTGAAACTTCAAAAAACAGAAGGCCACAAATTGCCCTAGGTTAGTGTTTTTAAACACTTTTATTTCCTTTCTTTTCTTCTTAAAAACAAGTTTTATTTGCTTAATGGTTCATTCAACTTTTGTTTTTTAATTAACTTAGCCAGACCCCCCTTCCTTTCTCCTTCCCATGCAAATAATTACTTACTAGGAAAGCATCTCATCTCACTTTTTGAAGCCCACTTCTTATATTTGCCTATGTGGGGACATATTTCTTTTATTGCATCTTCTCCCCATTGTGCAAGCCTGCGCTGTGCCTGCTTTCCTTTGGATTTCACCAGTTTAATTACCTCACAGGTTGATGATTTGCGATTTACAACAATTGACTTGCTGTATGATTTAGCATGAACGATAACAAAATAGAGGCCTGGCTGATAAAGCTTTTATGGCTAAACCTGTCATTTTTGGTTACTGCTGGCAAGATATTCACAAATACCCACCATAGATTTTCATGAAAAGAACATGTATATACTAACCCGTTTGATTCTACTAATTTAGTCATATAACTTTGTCTTTATTTACCTTTGAAGTAGTTATTACTTAGTATGCATTTTGTTCCTCATGATTCCTAATGCTTCATAATTTCAAAGCTCAGCTCCACGTTTAGATCAATGAGTTTTCAATGCTTTGTCTAATTATAAACAACTTCTTTTTGTTCCCCTAGAGCCATATTACTGCTTGGAAGATGTGTGTTGAAATACAAAACTAAAACATATCTTTAACGGTAAAATTGACAACTAAACTTTGAATTAGCACAAGAATTGGGTGGATGGGACTGTGTCCAAATGTTTTCTGATACTCTACCATTGCAAAATATAAGTTGAGACCAAGTATAGAAAAGTACTCTAACATTTTAGTACATATATTGTTCCGTTTCTAATCCTTTAGTTGATAGTACAAGTAGGATAGTGATTGTACATGAAATGGTGTTCTGGGTTTGGTGTCGACGAGACAATGTTTATTATCGTAGTCGTAATAATGATTGATATTGGGGTAAGGAAGACTTCTCTTTCTTTCTTTAGTCCAAACTTGTGCAATCCACTATTAATGACCTGTACATGGTGATCGTGAAATTGGAAGAGATTATTTTCCAAACTTCTTTCTCGCACCCTTTAGCTTATTATATTTTCTTAAGCTTTTTCGTGAGTTTGTGGTCTCATACACTAATCTTTTAAATTTTAGATGTTACACTTGATTTAGAACCAATTCTTTTTTAAATTAAATTAAAAGAGGTAATTGAATTTCATTGGGGAATATCAATTTTACTTAGAATAAGTTTGGAGAATAAAAGAAAATGTAAGATAAATGAGATCTAAGACAACTTCCAACTCAATACAAACCATAGAACTTTTTAGCGCTAGCAAAACATGGTGGTAGATATGGCATTGGCAGTAAATGTGCAATTGATGTTGTACATGTGGATGGTACTATATTTTTGGTAATGGTGGTGTTTGTGGCATGAGGCGGTGGTGGTTGACTGCAATTGTGTTATACAACGGAAGTGGGGTTAGTAGTGGTAGTAATGGCGACGACAGTAAAGATGGTAGCAACTATAATAATTGGTGATAATAATGGACGTTATTTAACGATAATGGTAGCACTAAGGTGTTGGTATGTTAGTATAAGATGGTGGGACAACTAATGTTGAGAACGTTAATTAGACAAATGTTAAATCGGATTAACAAATGCTGATTCTAGGTTTGGTTCTTCGACAAAACTTCCACGATTTATAAAATCTATTCTAGGACTAAGAACTCTTAATGTTTTCACTAGACTAGCTTCTCTCCCGATAATGTTTTGGTACCCATGTACAATAATCAAAAAGTTCTCTTTGGTCACGAGATCGCTTAGAGGTTTGAATAATTTCTTAGCATGAACAATTTGAACAAAGTAGATTCTATTAAATAAATAATTAGCGCTAAAATTAAATTACATCGCGTCCCTGCTGCATCTGCACGGACACATTAGCTATATCTAAATGTCGAATCACACATTTTGACCATGCATGGTACAGTACATCCTAATGACAAGCAAAAGTTGTTTGCATAGCTGTAGCTGAGTTATGACGCTCTTTTCAGTGGGTTGATTTTGGTTTATAGGACTGCAGAACGGTTGTAATAGATCATAGGCCCATTTGGCTCTATAGTAGGCACCTTGAGAACTAGCTATTCCAAATATAAAGTAGCAGATGAAGTACATACAATGAAATTTCAGCAAAACAAAAGTACTAATCTCAGTAGCCAAAATAGAGGCAGAATGTACACTTGCCTCAAATAGGTTGCAATCTGTAACATATAGAAGAACAGCCCTATAACATAATTTAAATTGTATATAGTTTATGAAGGGCACAATGAATTTATCATAATAACATGGAACGTTCTTCTGTTTGTGTTTTCGTTCGGCTTAACCACAAGGCATTGGTGATCCCCGAATTCTATTTTGTATCCTTCATTTGTTTGAGTTAATTCAATAATCACCATAATCTTACAAGTAACGATATATCAAATAACATACGACGTCACCACTGTTTGGACCTCCAAGCACGATCTCGTTCAATTGAATATCAAGCCAACCCTGTCGTTGTTAAACTGTCAAGGTTTGATGCAGAACAAAACACGTTTGACTGACCAAGAATTAGGGTTGTCAAAGGGCCGGGCTTGGGCCGGCCCAGCCCAAGCCCATCGGGCCTGCTGTGGGGCCGGGCCGGGGCCGGGCCAGTGGGGCTGCCAACCGGGCCGGGCCGGGCCTGCCGAAGGCAAACCTAGGCCCAGTCCAGGCCCTGGCCCTAGGCCCAATAGCTAGGGCCGGGCCCGGGCCCTTTTTTTTTTTTCTTCTTGTTATTCAATTTTAAATTTCATCTCTAGGCAATATTCACAATTTAACGAACCTAATCTTTATCCTTTTATTTCATTATAAGTAATATACATATATATGTATGTATGTATATACATATTTATTTGTTAGCCATTATATTTTTTATTATATGTTAAACATTTTCATACTCTTCTTGGTGAGCTTTATTAATAAAATCTTAACACATAACAATTTATATAGAAAAATAATAAATGTATTCATAGGCCCTCCTCCTTTTATCCGGGCTTGGGACCGGCTGCTTGTAAACAAACAGGCGAAGTTACCTATTTTTTTATATATACGAAAAAATATATATCTTGCTTGTAAAAATTTATTTTATATATATAGAAAAAAAGTATATTTTGTGAAAAAATTTATTCTTAAAATTCTAACAATCAAAATAATAATGCATGTCTATCCAAAATATCAGCAATCAAAGATCAAGAAATCTGCAACGTCAACCAAAAGGATCAAAAGAGGAAAATAAAAACAAATTACCTAATCATCCAGAAGTACTTCAATATCCGAGTCACTGCTCTTCCTATCATCAATCGGTTTATCTTGCTCGCGGTATTTCGCATCAAGATAATCCTTCCAACATACACATAGCTCGAGCGACTCGGGGTTAAGACGACTCCTCCTGTCATCCAAAACCCTCCCGCTGGCTGAAAATGCCGACTCTGAAGCAACCGTGGAGGCTTGCACTGGCAGTACATCCCGTGCAATTTGGGATAAAGTTTTATACATGTTTTGATTTTGTTTCCAAAAATTTAACAAATTAAAATTAACCTGTTCTTGCCTTGATAAATCAGAATAATGATCAGTATTTGCATATACACCAATCTCATTAAAAGAGGAAAAAGTATACGAACCTGCCGAATTAGAAGTACCTTCACCTGGTAGTTGTCTTGCTACTAGATGTTCAAAGCCCTGAAGGTATGGCGCATAATACCTCTCAACAGTGGATGATGATGTAGCTCGCCCGCGCACGTCAGCAGAATTACGATAGACGTTGAACAAGTCCTCAAACCTCTTGCTCACTTTTGCTGTGAATGCGGTTGTCTCCTCTGCTGTGTAGCACATTAATTTCGATATCTCTTGTATCGAGGCGTTCACGCCATGCAACTTTAACCTAGGATCTAAACAAGTAGCCACAGTAAAAATAGCAGGCAGTTTACTCCAATATTTATTAAATTTTTGATCCATCACTTTTACTATTTCCTTAAAGGGTCCTATATATCTCCATTTTGTTAACATTGTAGCCATCTTGAGAATTTCTATTACAGCGAGAGGAGAGGTGGGATAGTACGTACCAGACAATAAATTGGTAGACGTGTAGAATACCTCCAAAAATTCAGCTAGGTATGTGGCCATCTGCCATTCCTCTTGAGTTGGCAAGCCGGCTGGGAACTGGGTTAGTAGAAAATGCGTATAGACTTCTCGGTATGCCAGAATGTGTAAAAGCATGTGGTATGTAGAGTTCCACCTGTGGACCACATCTGTAACTGCTCTCCTGCGAGGCATATTATATTGAACACACAACGTTTTAAATTGTTGTGTTCTCGGACTCGAGCTATTAACATACGCTGTCATACCCCTCATTTTGAGAAGAATATCTCCTGCAGCAGCTAAACCATCTTGAACAATTAAATTAATAATGTGACAAACACAACGAACATGAAATAATTCACCATTAAGTACAGGTTGAAGCGTCTCCTTTAAAGCTGCAACAGCAACTTTATTATTAGAAGCATTATCAAAACTAACACTCATAATCTTATCCTTAATTTTAAATGTGGTGCATGCTTTTAATATAAGAATAGCAATGTTCATTCCATCATGCGGATAAGGGAAGTGCTCGAAAGCGATGATTCTCTTGTGCATAACCCAATCTACATCAATCCAATGAGCGGTCACACAAGAATAACTAACAAAAGTAAAGGAGATTGCCAAATATCAGAAGTAAGACTAACTTTACCTTCAAATTTATCGAAATAATCGATAAGGCGTGCTTTAGCAGCATTGTACTGTCGGAGTGCATCGGATCTAGTTGTGTTTCTATGAACCTTTTTGTACAAAGGTTGAACGTATGTGTTCATATATCTAGAGTGCTTAGGATTATCGGCAAAAGAAAAGGCTTGTTCATCATGAATAACAAATTCAGCGAGACCGTCTCTTTGCTCTCGCTGATTATAAACAAATAACTTACCGTCAAAAGATAACTGCGTTTGGGTAGGTTCGACGTGGCCTTGTCGAGGTGCACACAGAGGGTAATGCCTGTTAAGATGTCCATTACCACTACCAGACGAAAATAATTTAGCGCAGTACTTACATCGAGCTTTTCGGATGCCGTCCACCATAACTACATCGAAATGATTCCAACACTCGGCTTTCTTTTTTTCCCCTTTTGGACTTCTGGCTCATTACCGGAGGCATTGCTCGGCCCTTCTTCATCATGACCAGGCATAGGGTTGAGATTATGCCACGGAGTAGTAGCTTCGCCAACCGAGCTGCGTCCTTGACTATAATGCGGGGGGTCTTCATCAGGCGTGTATTCAAAATCTGGAATGTTTTGATTGAACTCCCAATTGGCTTGGGTATCTATCATACAGCCTGTACTCATTCGTCCAGGAACGAATGGTTGTGTTGGTGCTTGGATTGGTGTTTGTGATGGCCGTGGCGCTGGCGCTTGTGCTGGTGGTGGTGCTTGCGATGATGATGATGTTTTTCGTGATGACGATGCACGCCTCATTTTCTTCAATAATCCAGCCATATTTCGAGCTAAACTTTGTAAGAGTAACTAAATACACAAGTATAAGAGTAGTAATAAGAAATAACAATTAAAAGAATGAACGAGTAACAAATATTAGAGAGTTAGTAATTAAAAAGAATTTAGCAAGACTAGTAATTAATAAACAAGAGTACTAATTAGTAAATACTAATAGTAATTAGCAAGAGTAGTAATTGGAGAGGAAAATAGTAGCAAAGCTTGTAGAAATATAGAATGTTTAGGTAAGAGAGAGTAAGAAGATTGGTGTGAAAAATTAGAGAGAAATGGTGTGAATTTATAGATTTTAGAAACTTCACAAAAGACCAAAATACCCCTACAAACTATCCGTTTATAGTTGTTGGGGAGGGTAAGAGTGTAAAGGAGTTGAAAAATATAGGTTAGACTAAAATACCCCCCAAACTAGCCGTTATATTGCTGTTGGGGGGGTAAAAGTGGAATTTTGGAAAAGGGGTGGAAGAAAGGGGGGAAAAACAAAAAAATTCAAACATGTGGGGCCGCAGACCGGGCCAGACCCGGGCCGCAGACCGGGCCGCAGACCGGGCCAGATCCGGGCCATACCCGGGCCGCAGACCGGGCCAGACCCGGGCCGACTTCGGGCCGGGCCAAACCCGTTTCCGGGCCGGGCCGGGCCGGGCTTTTTCGGAGCAAATAAAGGCCTGGTCCAGGCCCAGGCCCCAAGCCCGCTGTGCTGGGGCCGCTACTGTTCATGCACGGGGCCGGGCCAGCCCGCGGGCCAGAACCGGGCCGGGTCGGGCCAGCCAGCGGGCCGCCCGGCCCGTTTGACAACTCTACCAAGAATGCAACTAACAGCAGCAGTAGAATCATTCATTTCTCAGCCTTTTTCTTCCTCCACCAAATTCACTGATGGGCGTATAACCGTCCATGGGCTTAAAGCATCCAGTGCCTGCCTTATTATATTAAGCCATCAACCATGCATAGGAGGGGAAGCCTAGCTAACAGTTTGGTATTGTAGAAGTTGACTTGTTCGGGGAGCTTGAATCATGGTTCTCTCATCCCCCAGCCCGTTTCCAGGTCCACCGAGACTCTGTCTCTGAAGACGACAGCCTAGCCACATCTAGCGCTTATGATTTTGCCTCGGTTATTTCTCTCTATTTAACTTAGGCAAGTTCTTCTCATGTTCTGTCGATGTCTGTTGTCATTGGGCCAAAGTCAGATGCCAAATGCGAATGCAAGGATACCCGGCCATATTTCTGCTTCATGTCCGACTTAAGTTTCACCATTTTCGGTTTCTTGTTCCTTTTTTGCATAACTACAAGACTACATAAACCGAATAGGAGGAAATCCCCCCAAACGTTGCAAATTCTGTCCCTACAGCTACAAACTGCTCAAAATAAAGGCCAAGGGTGTTTGCTCTGGTAACAAAAAAGTCAAACAGAAAAGGCCACATGAGCTACAATAGTAAGGATGATTCTTCCTGTGTTCTTTTATTGAGAATTGCTAAGGGTGTTTGCTCTGGTGGTGGCCAATATAAAACACCCTCAAGTTGAGGAGTTCCAGGTCACATATCAATCTTGAAAAGGAAGAAGATCGATCCTTGAAGAAAATACAGCCACTCAACTGTAAACAATGGATGGCCAAAAATAACTAAAATATACCTTATGGAATCCATGTTCGACGTACAAATTGCCTACATGCTGTTCTCAATAGTAACAGGACCTTTGTAGCTGAATCTGTCGACTTAAGACCACGGACTCGTAACGGATCCATACTACTACTCATAGTGTTTATAGTTACTCTTACATTAGAATTGTTACTACGAATTTGTTACGAGCTGCTTGCCAGTGTTTTGACGATCTCAACTTCTTACAGAAAAACCAGCCGTTTTACAAACTTAAAGAGAAGCTTGGCATTTCCCAAAAAGAAGACGAATGATTATTGAAGAGGAAAGATGAGTCATCGATCTAGCTAGTACGTAGCCACTGAGCAATTATGGTACGAAAGAGAAAAACTCAATTGTTGTTGATTTAATTTGGATTTATGCGCATTGGCACATGAACCTACATAGTTTAATCTCAGTCTGATGAGGCTTCACATGGACTAGTTTGTAGTTTAATCTAGAGATTGAGTAGGATAGCTAGGTTTGAATTCAGTCAAAAACGCAGTGATACTCAATTCAGCATCACATGATCGGCATCAAATAAATGAGCCGCTTCCAAGTTCCAACTTCTCGAAGAACAGAAAAAAGGATATAATTTTGGTGCTGTTTCATCACTGTTCAATCCTAATGATTAGCCATGATAAGCTACTCAACCTCTAATCACATATTCAATTTGAGAAATTAGAATACGGGGACTTTCTATATGTAGGTTTATGGATTCAGTCAGCCAAACTCCATCAAACACCTCAATCGATATCAATATACATCATGTCGTGCCTTCTCACTTCAACACCAAAGGACTTGGTTAACGTTATAATGAATGTACATTAAAATAGGCGGAATTGTCATCATCATCGGATATCGTTGAGAAATTCATGATAAGTTTATTACTCGAGTCTCCTACGCAATGAGACAGTCCAAGTCCTCTATAGGCAGGAATCATATTTCCTTAAGAGTTTGGGTAGGTAGATGTAGAAAATTATGAAATGTATATTTTTCTTGCACTTGTTAAGTTTTCCCAATGTAATGCCTTCAATTTCTTGCACTTCAATTTTTTTTGGCAGAAACACACAAAGGAAATTAGTATTATCTAGAAATTAAGTGCATTAGTGCCTGATTTTCCCAACTTTCTCTTCAAAATTTGTGCATGTCAACGAAACTTTTTCTTCTATTGCCTTGCGGCATTTCACTTAAGATGATTTTGGGTCCAATCTTTCTCTCTTCCTATATAAACGGAACCGAATTACGTGGTAAAAGCTATCCTAAGAAACTTAAAAAGTACAAATGACGGATCGATTAGCCGTCGGAGGGTCCTATTAAGACACCCCTAATTTTCTTCAACCAAACCCAATTTTGTAAAATTGCTAACTACGACCATTTGGAAACCGTTTTTGTGTTTTGGCAACGGAATTGGTCGTCTTATGATAAAAACCGTTGAGAATGTATCTTACTTCTCAAACTATTTGGGACTGCTATACTAGTACCGGGTACGTATACTAGCAATCAACGGAAAGAAAAAGCAAGTATGAATTTGGCTCTGGCTTTGATTATGGAGTTCTATTAAGTTTAACAATAAATAGAAAAGCACAATTGTTCAACATCTAGTCAAAATTATGACTACACACACACTGACACACACAAGCATAAACAAGTTTTCTTTGACGAAAATATTCAGCACATACTGCCTACTACGTGAAGTACGTGCTATTATAAAGGTGATGGGCCTGATGGCAAAGCACGTGTAGTAGCCAAGCCTAGTATGCATGCTGCTGCAGCCCATATAAACTCTTCCACCATTTAAGCCCTCTCTAACTTTTCATTTTCAGTTGAGGACATACCCTGATGAAGATCCATCGCAGAAGTTTGGCAGCTTTCCTTGCTCTTATTCTGTTTGGCACCCTCATCTGCTCTTCTTCACTGTATTTCGAGTATCATGAAGACAAGACTAGTACTGCTACCGCTGCTTTTCTTGGAGACAGATATGCCTCAAGGACATTGTTGTCTTCAGTGGCTTCTTTACATCAGCACAAGCCGAGTGTAGCCAGAGAAGAGCCCAAGAAAGCTGTGGAGCAAACCCTAAGGAAGAAACCCGCCAGCGGTCCAAATCCTATACAGAACAAGTAACTGATTTAGCACTAAGGTGGTTGTTCCTTAATTACTTTGATTTGTATTAGTGACTGATTTTCATGTTCCCTCAAAATTTTGTTTTAGGATTTCAGTATGATTAGTAAGTTCAAGATGTATGGTCAAGAACTGTAATATTAGTAGGTACGTGTGCAGGAGGGAAACAGTTAAATGTGGAATTAGTGAAAGTTTCTGTTGATTTTAACTTTTGAGCAACCAAATGCAGAATTTCTTTTGCAATGCAACCAAACCACAGGGATTGCCCATGTCCTCTGTGGAGTTTTACCCTAACCAGAGTGGAGATGTTCAAGATCCGCAAAATTTAACTAATCCCCTGTGATATATGTCACATTTCGGACGTACCTCCAAATGGTTTTCCGTGGGAGTAACATCTTTGCACGCTTGTATCCATTGGCATCTGATGGTCCATATTGCTACTTCCCAACCAATAGAGTAGAATTTTCATTTACAGTCAAAGAGTAGTTTCTTTCTTTCTTTCTTTCTTTTTTTTGGTTTTACTTTTTACCATTTTCCCCGCAAACAACTCTATTAGATTAACCCATTTTTTCCAGCCATTTTGTGTGGTCTGTAGTAGTTTTTGGTCAGTTTCCACTTTCTTGTTACTAAGAGTCAACATCATAGAAGATCTGAGTCAAAGGCAATGCAATTTCAAATAATAAATCTCCATGAACCAATGACAATGACTCACTGAGTTCTTGATAAGTAGAACCACATGATCAACTAGACAAGTGTTTAATATATATTCGTCTCCAATGCCCTTTTGGATCTGGAGGAAATAAATTAGTTTATGAAGTATTAGGTTCAACAGTGCCATGTGAGACATTAGAAGACCATAGGGCTCATTTGACATCAGAAGCAGACAGTAGGGAAGATGTCAAAGTTGCTAGCTTTCTTTCGTGGATCATCATCCACCTTTGGTCCTAATCTTCGGCTCTCTCTTCTCCGCGAGAAAGTATAATTTAGGTTATGTTTGATAACACTTAATTTTTTAGTTTTTTTTCTCTAATTTTGTAAATTGGAGAAAATAAACATATTTGACACATAGTTTTCGTTATTTTTTTTTTCTTCAGTTTTTAAAATCAGTTTTTAAAATAAGGTTATTTTTTAAAACTTCAAAAATGAGTTTTCGGTTTTTATTTTGAGACCACCACCACCATCCCACGGTCGGCAGCCACCGCCACTACCCACCGCGGGCGACTTGCAGCCTCCTCCGGTGGCTGGCAGCCACCAGCCACAGTCGATGACCACCACCTGCCACCGTTGGCGGCCGGCCAACACCACCGTCAGCCACCAACACGCCCCACCACCGCCACCATAAACCACCACCAAAGAGAAAAAATCAAAATAAAAGTTAGGTAATCAAACACTCAAAAGAAAAAACTCAAAATAAAAACTGGGTAATCAAACACCCATCTGTTTTGTAAAAAAGAAAAAAATTTAACTGGTTTTGTTTTTTATTTTTACTGTCCAAATCATCATGTACTCTAGTTTTAGAATAGTTTGTGTAAGAGCGAGTGGAGTAGAGCTAACTTTATAAGTTTAGAGTTTCTATATAACTGCAGTAACGTTGTGACACAAATGTTGGTTCATCACAAGTTATCGGGCTACGTCCTCTCGTATTGAATTTTTTGCTCCTTGGAAATTAGAACAAACTTGGATTTTCAATGTTACATATGCAATTGGGCCTCTACTTAACGAGTCTATGATGGTCGCCCATTTACGACCCATTTCGTTTTAATTTTTTTTCGTTTTTATTTTCATGTTTTCTAGAAACATAAAAAAATGCATTATGTGTGTGCGTGTGAAAACTGAAACCGAAAGAATGTAACATTTTCTTTCCTACTTGGCATACCTCTCTTTATGCCATTGAACTAATTAAATAAACTCTCTCTCTCTCTCTCTCTCTCTCTCTCTCTCTCAATCTTAAATTTATATCTCATTCTAATCTATATTTTATTTAAATCTTGAAACTTTTTAATATTTTATACAACTCTAACATGTTTTTACAATCTAACAAAATTAATCTCCTTCCTTTTACTTTATTATAAGTCATATCGAATATTTTGTATATGTGTTTGTATATACGCATAATTATCTCTCATATTGTATATTCTCTTATGTTATATAGCTTTTAATACTGTTTTAAGTGAGTTTTATTAGTAAAAGTCTCAACACATGTGTTATTGATATTGTTACTAAAAATGGTAGAAAACTCATAAAAAAATGAAAATAACATCAGTTATTATTTGTATTCGACGTATAAGTATGAGTTTTTAAATAGTCATGATCGGTCTCATATGCAACTCTCAAATTTAATACTAGTAAATTATGAAAATGCATCTATGTTGTTTGATCCCCTTTTCAACCCATTTGTATTTTATTTATAAGCGATTTGGGCTCATTTAGAGATAAACACTTCTGGGCCTTTGTAGCTCAGTTATAGAGGCCTGTGTTTCTTTTGGGCCGTGTGATTTAGCCAGATTAGATATTGTACACGTGAGGCAAGATTAAGATTTTCCTTTTTTTCTTTCTTTTGGGACAAGACAAGATAAACTATTAAAAAATTCTTCATCAATGGAAACATTGAGTAATGTTTACTTGAAGACCCTTACTCATCGACGATTAAGGGGGACGTTTTTAATAACGCAATTAATTGCTCAAAATTCAAAAATAATGTATCACTTGAAACGTATACACCAATGTTTTAAGTCAAGGTAGATTTATTGAATATGTATGACTTTTTTTGGTATATAAAGAAATAACAGTGATAAGATAATATGTTATAGAAATGTGAAAGGTTACCCTTTTGGCTTTACATTTTCGCCGTAAGTGAAATAGAATCATCACATCTCATGACTATTTCAAACTAATGGAAGCTCAACAAAGGAGAAAACAACAAAGATTTGAACACAAGCTAACATACATTAGATAACTGGGAACAAGCGGCTGCAAGATCGACATTAAGTCGACCCCCTATGTGAAGTCACAACTCAAACCAGGGGATTGCCATAAGTGTAAGATCCGCTAGCATTCATGGATACATCCAAGTACCAATGCAGCCTCGTCGTTATAAAAAGGATAAGTTAAACTAACCACAACAAGAGGATACAACCAATATAGTAGGTCCTAAGTACCCCACCCCCACCTCGAACTTGTTTATTAAATGATATACAGATACACCTTAAAAACACATCCCTGCCACCCGCCCGGGGCCTTAATAGAGTTGTCAAAAGGGCCGGGTGGCCCGCGGGCTGGCCCGCCCAGCCAGGCTCATTTTAGGGCCCGGACTGGCCCTAACCCTTAGGGCTTGGGCCAGGGCCAGACCGAATTTTTTGAGAAACAGGCCCGGGCCTGGCCCGACCCTGCCCCAAAATGGCCCTTTTTTGGCCTGGTTTGGCCCGCCCTGGCCCTTTTTTGGCCAAAAAATTGGCCCCCTTTTGGCCCTAAGGTTGACCCTATTTCTGGCCTTTTTTTGGCCCTACACACAGGCTTTCTTTTGGCCCAGTATTATTGTATACACACATTATTATACATAAGTGTGCGTGTCCAACGATGATCGAATGAGCAATGAATCTAAACATGAATTATGATGATCGTTCTTCCTTGGTGCAATAATCAAAGATATGTTTGACGTAAAATAAGAATTAGATTACAAAGATTACAATCGAACCGTGAGAAATCATGAGCCTCCTTGAAGAGGCCTTGGCTGTCTTGGATGGGCCGAACTTATTTGTCAATAAATACCAAATCGACTAATTCCAACCTCTTACATATAAATTAGTATTGGTACCGTGCGTAAAAAAATAACTGTTAAAAAATATATAAAAAACTAGTATTTATATTATTAAATAATAATAACAAAATAGATAGTAAAATAATAATATTATTTTGAATAACAAGAAAAAAAATCGGGCCCGAGCCCGACAAGCCCTGCCCTAGATATTCAGCCTAGGGCCAGGGCTTGGACTGGGCCCAGATTTCTCCCAATCTGGCCCAGCCTGTTTGGCAGCCCCACTGGCCTGGCCCCGGCCCGTTTTGTTGGAGGCCTGTTGGGCTTGGGATGGGCCGACCCAAGCCCGGCCCATTTGACACCTCTAGGCCTTAGCTTGCCACCCACCCGGGGCCTTAACCCATCCACCCTTCTAGACCAACGCGAGCCCCCAAGGCACTATCCCCCTTACCCTCCCTCCCTCAAGGAAACCCACTACTAACCAACTATGATAATCGATCCACTACTAACCAACTATGATAATCGATCTAAAGAAAAAAGGTGGGGACATAATTGGAAACTCAAGAATCGCTCTAAAACAACCCTTTTAGACCTACTAGACCGAACAAACCACCTTATGCCCAACAACCATTAATCACTCACTAAGATAGGCAAGAAGTGGTAGGAAAAAGGTTCCATATGTGTGCAATGAAAATATATGAGCCTCGCTAGAGTAGACCACCAAAACTAGAACTTGACTAGTTATTGAGAAAGATCCCAGCCATCGCAGACGATGAGGCACTGAGCCCCAAATTTCAATTATCATATTTCCAACTGGATGAATTGATCAAGACTTCGATGGTTAGGGCACTGTGGATTGAAAAGATCTCATGGATTGAAAGATCACATAAATTTGAAAAGATCTCGCGTGATCCATGCTTACACCAACATGTCTGTATAACAAATCTCATAGATTTTACTTAAGATAAAAATTTGGCTGCTACTCCGGTTGGAGGAATCTTCCTCCTACCCCCTATATAGCTGCAATCAATTGTCTCTAAATATTTTTAGTAACTTTTATTTAATGACGATAGAAAAGTGCTGCTAATAATTATCGCTAAAAGTATTAGACAAAATGCATTAAAAATATTTAACGACTATTAATTATCATTATATACGAAATTGAAAGAAGATTCCTACAATTCAGGTAAGAGACTAAAGTTTGTTCTTTACTTAATAAGTGGGACAACTAAACCCAAGTCGCCGCGATCGACTCACCAATTATGTTGCTGGCCAAGCATTGTGAATTCCTTGCATAAGACCATAGGGACAAAACAAAAAACATTATGACAACATTTGACTGTGCTGGCCATTGGCAGCTGGCTCACCTTCGCTGATGTACAGTGGGGTGCATGAGAGGTGCTGCTAGGGTTCGAAAGTTAGAAAGAGACTAGAGTGTTTTAGAGAGAGACTTTTATAGAAAGAGACCGAAAGACTTCCAAATTTTGGAGATTAAAGTGCTCACTTAGCACTCCAATTTAAGTGAGAATGGTTAAAATTTATTACAAAAAATTGAGTTTGAAAATAATAATTGCCAAGATGGTTAAAATCCGTTGTGCAAAATTTTATTTGAAAATAATAATTGCCACCATGATAACACCATAAACAATTATTTGTTGGCAACACCATATTAGAGCCATCACTACAACCCCATTTTGCCACCACCACCACAATTACCATCACCTAGCCTTCGAAACTACCACATCGGCCACCATCAACACCATCACCATATTAAGAGGACACTGCCACCTCCACTACCTCCACATCCGCCAAAACCATGTTGATATCTACCACACTGTAACTACCACCATGAACGTCATGTCGCCACCTCTTACCACCATCACATTTATCAAAGCTACATCTTCACGTACCATTGCCATCACCATCATCAGCACATTTCTGCCGCGACTATCATTATTACTTCATCAGCATCACTAACACAACGAACACGGTATCGACAATAAAAAGATATCATATTTGCACTCAAATGTAATAAAATATTCTAAAATGGATAATTTCGTGAAATGAAAGAATTTTTAGACATCTAATTTTAGTTGCTAAGCAAGTTAACTCATTTTTCAGTAATAAAAATTCATCAGCTTAAAGTTTTTAATTTTACAAATTTTACCACTAAAATTTGTAACACTTAATTTTCAGTTTATCAAATATCACCTAAGTTGGTTTCGATTTTAATTAAGTTCCATTCTTGGATCTATCTCCCATCCCTTCACTCCCATCCCATTCTACCCTTTGTTTTAGATTGTACACGTGGGACAGGATAAATTTTCTTTGGTTTTTGGGGGACAAGAGAAGATAAACTTTTAAAAATAAGTTCTCCATTAATGCAACATTGAGTAAAATTTAGTTCAAGACCCTTCTTATTCCTTAAGTTGGTTTTCATGTTAACACGTTAAGTTCCATTCTTGAATATACTTCTCCATCTTATTCAATAGAAGACCCATTGTTTTGGAAAATGGAATCTAGATCCAATAGTTCTTTGCGTGGGTGTCAACCATTTCTCTCACCTATTTAGTAAATCCCACAGACATGAGAGTAGATCACTATTTTGATGTTTGCGAAGACTTCCAAGTCTTTTTTAATAATTTTTCGGTGAGTAATCCACTATACTTTATAATATCCTAATGATTGCAGTCATGTGGGCTCAAACTTTGGTTAATTGGATTATTGTTATTTCCATTGTTGCCAATGATTTATGGGCAAATGGATGGAAAAATGCATCGAACCAAATGTAAGGGATGTGCCTCTAAGATCACCCAGAGAGTAGACTTGGTGACTGTTTGATACAATTAAGTACTGAAAACGTTAAGCGCTGAATTTGTAAAGCTGAACATTTTAAGCTACTGAATTTTGATTGAAAAATAAGTTAACCTATTTGGTAAACTAAAAATAAATATCTGAAAATTATTTTATTTAAAAATTTATCTGTTTTACTAAAATTCTGATTTTATTTATGTACTTTATAACTTTTTTCTGGCCAAAATCATGTTGGTGGTGGCGGCAGAGAAAAAGTATCAACGGTAGCAGTAGTGGTGCGTGAAAATGTGTTGTTGGTAACTGTGGTGTTAACGATATGCAGCAACATGACAGTTACAATAGTGATTGTAATGCGGTGGATATTTAGATGGTTTTGACGGATATAGACGTGGTGAAGGTGGTAATGGTGTGGTGGAAGTGGCGTTTCCTTATGGTGGTGGTGGTGGTGGTGGTGGTAGTAAAAGGAAATAATGGTTATGGTGGTGATTGTAGTGTGGTAAAGGATGTGCTGCCAGTAAATTAATTGAGGCAGCATCATGATAGTAATTATTTTTTTTTATGTAAAATTATGTTACCTTTTAATCATTTCAATTAGAATTAAGTGATAAGTATTAAGAAAATCCAACTTACATTCACAAATTAAGCAACACCATATAATAAGCACCATGAGAAAATAAAGAAATCACGTAGTTGCAATTATGGTAGGAGAGCACGTGAGAAGAGATTGCTGCTTCGGCTCAATCTAGAGGAAATAGAAGATACAATGAAACAATTAGAGAGAAGAGGAGGCAAATAAGGAGCTATTGAGGGCAGATTAGTCACTTATGAGTTAAATGTTTTAATGACCTACCATTAAGTATTTTTAGTGATAAGTGATGAGTCAGTTATGAGAGACTTAAAATATTGGCCTTTAATTGACTTGCCACTTATTACTTTAAGTGATAAAAAAAGTTGGTTATCAAACGCACTTAATTTTAAGTCATTGAAAATTTTCAGTTTTTACTGAATTGGGTTATCGAACACATCCTTAGTCTCGATTGGCAGGAAATTAGCTGTGAATACTTCCTACCACCTGAACCAAAGGAGAAAAAAAAAAGGAAGAATAACAATTCCAGTGGAATCAATGAAATTTTCTACTTCCCAACTTTAGTTATATCATTGCTTTTGTATATCTAAAGTATTGTGCAAAATAACATCTTCATCCTATTGTCGTTGATTCTTTGTGTGGCCGCTGAGCGCAGAAGGCATGTATGGAGATATAAGCATTGGACCACACAACGGGCTTGACGTGTAATGCCATAACCTAGCGCATTGGGTTTTACACCGATCCTAACATTGCCTAAACATTGGGCTATCTATTAGGAGAAGGACCTACGGCCTCATTAAGTTGTTACCGGCTATATATGCATCAGAATGTCCATGGATCCATGATAACTAGTAGAGCCTTTGTACTAGAATGATAACCACCAAGGGCAATAGGCAGTGCGTTTGAAACCTCGTTGATGACGAGTATCAGGGGGTATTTGAGGAAGTTACAAAGAGTAGTTGTAGCACATGGGGGTGCTGGTGCTAGCATAAGACGAGACTTGGCAAAGTTGTTTCCTTCCTTGCTAGGGCCCAAGGAACTGGGTGTGGTATTTGTCATGGGCTCATCGTGTGGGATGCCTAGCACAATGGTGCGCATGGAAATATAGGCGTCGTTGGACTACACAACGGGCATGACATGTAAAGCCATAACCTAATACACTTGGCTTTGCCCAACCTAACATCGCCCAAATACTAGGTTATCGGGCCCGAGGGCCTCATTCAGGTACAATTGACTATGTCTAGATGGGAATGTTCCTAAGTTTGTGATACTATGTGATCCATAAAACTGGCTAGTAATTAAACCCTACCTATATTTGTCCTCAACACGCCGAAATAAGATAAACCTCAAGTACCACAGAATAGCGAAAAAAAATTTAGGCTGAAAGAGCAACATTTAGTGCAAGGTCCTTATGAACTAAGTTGTTTTTATTTTTATTTTTTATGTTAAACTAGTTTTGACCCCGTGCATTGCACATGAGAAGATTGTCCTTACAACTACTAAAAATTTCGTCCACACAACATATATAGCAACAAAGTTTCGAAATTCCAAGAATTGGTAATGAACATGTAGTTGGTAATAACATATAAATAAACCAATTCCCACACTATAGTTCGATCATTGTTTTTTAAGAAACAAGATATGGCATAAATTGTTGTCATGGTCTCCAAATATTGTTTTATATTTGGAATTGTCCTTTAATTTTACTCCTTAGCAAGTGCTATAGGAAAAATATACTCTTTAAATATGCTTGTCACTAAATTTGAAACTTTCAATTGATAACTTAAATAAAAAAAGTGGAGTTAGAAATAATAAAAAGAGGCATTTTTTGCATCAAGAGAAACATAAAAGCATTCAAGAAATAGATAACTATTTCATGATCGATTCATGAAATAAAGTTTAGTTGTTTAACAATACATCAAACATGACTGAACTACTATTTCTAATTGATCCTGATTAAAATTTGTCTCCAAGCTTCTTGTCTCCTTTGAACAGAAAGCAAACAGTTTGTTGATTTAAGTAGAGAAAAAAGGTTATTAAGAGGAGAAAAAGAAGATTTATATGTAATTTACTCAACATTATCTTATGCTTATTCACATCATCCAGTCACTTAAAGAGTCGTATTTCGTCACTAATGTAAATGGAATAGAGAAAACATAATAAAGCTTGTAAAATATACTTTGGAACGATATTAAATAGAACGGCCATACTATGGGAGGAATTGTTTCCATTTTTGTAGAACATGTTCTTACCAATTCACGATGTACGTAAACAATGCAAAGATGTTAGAATAACACTATAAAAATGACAAAAGAAATACGAATCATGAATTAAAAAGTGTCACAATTCAGATACCAATAGTTGTTGTTAGAGTGCGAGTATATGTTATAAAGCTATAGTACATTAGAACTTAAACAATATAGAACAATAAAAACCAAATGATAAGCATAGCATGGAAGGAAATGATAGTAACAAGAAGCCGTGTGAGAGAGGGAGAGAATTGTGCAGATGAAGAGAGTAAAGAAATTTGGGGGGAGATATAATTTGGGAATAAGTATGAGAAACTTTGGAGCTTTTTTGAATCTTATCCATGAATAACTTGTACTCAAAGATAAATCGAACAAAATAAACTAAAACTAATTGAATAGGAGGCAAAAAGTTCGTTTTTTTTTCTAGCATTCAGTAAGTCCTCCTCAAGCAAGCTCTTTTCTTTGGGCATGGGGATAGCGTAAGGGAACTTCAAGATGGGAGGGGGGGGGAGATCCGGTAGTTCGCTGCTTTTTGTGGTGTTGGCACCGAAATTTTGATGGACTTGGGCCTTTCTTTAATTCAAATAAAAGTCAGCCCAATTTTAATGGGTAGCCTTTTAACAAAAGAAGATTAAAGAAAGCCTAGAAATTAATGGATATGGCTCCATTATAGAAGGCTTTTGAAGATGCTTCAAGAAAGGGATTGATATGAACTTAGACATGCATGCCATCCAAATGAGAAGTACATTACAAATAAAGTACTTGAATATTTGGAGAATAAGGAAATATAAGAAATAGTGGCTTATGATTGGAGGAGTATGAGAAGTCTTTGAGCCCAAGCTTATCATGGGAAGCCAAAGAAATGAAAAGATAAACTAAGGCTTATCAAAAAGGGGGGAAGACTATCTTCTATTGACTATAAATGGAGAAGACTCCCTCGCCAAAAAAAAAAGAGGGAGCATAAAAAAGAGGAAGGAAAAGGGAATCAAAGAAAGACTCAAGAGAAAGGAGGAACAAAGGACGAAGCAGAAGAAACAATAGAGAGAAGACTCAGCAAAGCAAAGGAAAAGGGAGCCATTGTTGCGGTAGAAAGGAAGGAAGAAAAGAAAGAAAAGAGAGAGAGAGAGAGAGAGAGAGAGAGAGAGAGATGGGTTCAAGGTGAATCCTACCTTTTTTTTTTTCATCTTCTTATCTTATTGTTATGTAAATTTTGAATAAATGATGCGTAAAATTTTCATCATAAATGAAAAGTTTTGTTTATATTTTTATATTATTTTATTTACATTTCTTTAATCGGAGGTCGTTGTGGACGTAATTAACGGTTGGCTTTTTAGCCATCCAGGAATATGAATCCGCTATATAAAATAGCAAACGTCGTTATATACGTATGACGAGATTTTGTGACGCAAGATTCGACGCTAATCAATAGCGACGAAAAATGTGTCATCAAATTTTGGCACGCCCGGTGGGACTTGTTCCTCCTCCCATTTTTAGAAATGCATTTTTTTATATTATATATATACATAAATAGTTGCATATTTTTGAGAAAAAAAATATGTTTCTGCTTCTTTATTTGCTGTTCATATTTTATGTGTCAATTTGGTCAAGTTATTGTTCAAGCAGAAATAAAATGGCTACAGCAGAAAAGCAAAAAAGATGATGGGGTGTAGTAGTTCTACCGTCAAGTGGTATTGACCCATGAACCTCATGGCGGTGAATGGTGGGCCTTACCAGCGGGCCTCGTTGCATCTTCTGTTTATACATAACGAAACATAAATATAAACTGCTGCAACGCTATGCCCCAAATCAACTAAACTCAAAAAAAAAAAAATGGTTTACTTGGTTGACCCATACATGACTGAAAAGTATTTTCAATATCTTTGTTCTTTTTGCTATATATTCTTATGTTACGACTTGGCATTTTGACAAAACAAAAATAAATATATACGCAAAGCACTAACTTATATTTTGAGTGTTGACAGGAATGAAATCATAATCTCACGCTTGTGGTTCGAAAGAAAGAAGTGATGACATATAAAGATGCATTGCTATCATGCAACACTATAACCACTAGCCCAAAGATCACTAGGCCTACGGGCTCATACCCCTTGGGACAAAAGGTCAAGGCCACAAGTCCCCAAGGGGTCAACCCCTATGGAACAAAGGTTAAGGCCACAGGTTCCTAGGGTCTCCTATCTATGGAACAAGGGTCAAGGCCACAGGTTCCTAGGGATATGC
>JAVXUP010003504.1:0-65272 GCA_033070095.1 Escallonia herrerae | reverse complement strand
CTCACCGGAATCTCACACAGACTCTAACACATTCCTGAACATGCTACAATCGATCATCTCTTACAGAAGGGATTCAAACTAATGGTGAGCTTTTGAGAGCTCAGTAAGGTCGTACAAGGGATACAAAAAGATTACAACCTGATTCCAAAGAATCCACCGACGATAATTTTCAAAACACTTCGAACGACCAAAAACTCAATGATTTTCAAAATGATCAAAATTCATTATAAATAAATACCAAAATAGAAAAATACAATCACGACTGGTTCCAAAATGATCAATAAAAGATCATTTCCCAACTCATCATTTAAAAAATACAACAAAGCTTTCTCGAGGGATTTCAAACCCTTTGAGATAATCTTTTCTTAGTCATTTCCGTAACAATCATGGTACATATGGTGCAGATAAAATAAAAAATCAACGTTGATCCTGGGCAGTTACGATGCCACTCAGGCAAAGTTGGTAGTGTACACATGCATGATGTTCCATAATAATTACTAATCCCATCGGGTAATAGCCTACGTTTTATGCAGAATTCAAACAGCCTTATACCGCCTCCCACGAAATGGATACCCAGGTCAACTCAAAAAAATTAACAATATCAATGAGCGTTAATTTAAGCTTAAATCACCGAAATAAATTCGGGTCCCAATAACAATAACATACTGATATAAGTCATCATTCAAAATTTCAGAAAAAAAAATCACAAATAAACAGCAAAACGATTGCTAATAGTTATCGAGTTTAGGCACAACAATTTGGAAGAACGGATACAAACAATTATCAAATTTGCTCAGCATGTAATAACATGTGAGCATCACAAGATTTTCAAATAATCAATTCAGGTTTAATATTAGGATTTTCTGGACAATAACATACTGATATCAAAACATAATTCAAAATTCAACATTAGTCGTAAGTATGTTAAATGAGTACTTATGAGTACGAGTTGTCAAATAAGAGTTCGGACAAAAGTCTTTACCTAGGGTTCAGATAGAATCCCTTACTTGGATCCGCAGCTAGATTATTCTAATTGAAAGTCTTTATCTTTACCCTAAACGGAATAATCGAATCATTAGAACACAGCCCACATTACACCATTATAACTTAATACGGACTCACACATACTCCCAAAATAAACCTCCTTCATCGCGTATGTAAAATTATCAAAATGCCCTTATGTTTAAAATTACCAAAATGCCCATCTCGGACTTAAATCACCCAAATGGTCTTCTAGTAAGTAGAATCACTATATTAATCTCACCGTACACAATTTTATCCAAAAATACCTTTCTTAGGTTAAATTACCAAAATACCCCTCTTACACTTGAATCACAAAAACAGCTTTCTCGCAAGTAAAATCACTCAAATAATCTTATTGTATGTGAATTTACCTCAAAATACCTCTTATAGATAAAATTACCAAAATACCCCTTCGGGGTAATAAATTACCAAAATACTCTCGGGGGTTTCCGGCACCGAAAAAATCCCAAAAACATCTTAAAATACTATTTTTAACATCCTGAAGTCATTTTTGGACTCTTAAGTGTTTTAGAGAATTTTTGCTCAAAAATTCTGAACCGGTGTCCTGACAAGCGTTAAAAGGCCAGTTTCGCGAAAAATATCTATCGGCCTCGGAATGACACGAAATTTTAGAATATGACACATATCAGTAAAGAAGATTTTTTTAAAAAAATTAAATAAATAGCTTGGTTTCCTATGCTAGATAATTCGATAATTTTAGTTAAACGATACCCTAATTTAGTGCTCTTCGCGGACACCGAAATTTCTCAAAAATTCCAGAGCGTAGGTATCGTAAAAATAATAGGGGTTACACTTTTGTGTTTTGTCCAATCTTTGGCCTAACTATTTATAAAAATTCGGATTAAAATTACCTAAAATAATTTCTATCTTTAATAACAATAACACCTACGGTTCACATTAAAACACACACTAAAACACCTTATTTACACACACATCATCTTCTTCCTTTCTTCTCTTCCAACCGAAACACACACTCATGTACACACTACACACTACACAGTTTACAGACATACACACTCCACCCTTCTTCCAAACACCTAAATCTCTCCTAATTACATTCTAACATACAACTAACACATATAACACACACATTAACACACCTACGTGCACAATCACTCACCCCTGTAACACACACACTGAACACTTCAAGAACACACACAGCCAACACCCAAATGTGCACACACTGGTCACCTACAACTTTCGGGATTTCCTCTAACACCCAATCAACACATAATACCTACACCCACTATCCCCTATCTGAGCATACACACTTATACACACACCCGAGTACACACAGTACACACACACACACACACACTGCACAGTCTATTCCATTATGTGCATAATTGGAGGTAAAGAAATTACCTATTGGATATTTTAGTTTCTTCCTTCTCTCTTTTTCCCTTTTCCTTTTCCCCTGCTTTCTTCCCCAAGCTCTGCTCTCTCTCTCTCTCTCTCTCTCTGTGTCTGTGTTTTCTCTCTTGTTTCTTGTTTCTTCTTTGTTGTTTTTCTCTTGTTGTTTGGTTTTTTTTCTTCTTCTTTCTTTCCTCCGAAATCCTCACTTACCCAATCTAATATTAAATTATTTAATCTACCTTAGTCATGAAAGCTAGTAAATGGTGGCAACACTTTAAAAAACATGGCCTCTGATTTCCTTTTATGAAATTACACAAATGCCCCCATATTTTACATATTTGCAAAAAGACCTCTAAACTTTTAAAATTTAGGATAAATTACACATGGCACCCTTGAGGTTTGCCCTAAACTACACACGGACCCCTATCTTTTTAATTACACTCCGATACATTTTTTTATTTTTCATTTGACGGGCTTAACGGGATTAATAAAAAGACACTAATACCCTTCATGAAAAAAACAAATTTACCCAACCCACCCACCCACTCCTCCTACCGTCGGCACACCTGAAAATCCCGCACGTACTGCCTATCACACACACAAAACACCACAGTACAGAAACGCAATGGAGGGCAGGTAGAAGAACCACTTGTACAAATCGCTTGTGTAGAAATCCGCCCCAATGTACTGCATATCCACGTCGGTACACCCAATTGCGTGCGCCGCGTCAACAAAAATCTGGTCAACGCCCTCATCTATACAAATCTTAACTAATTCCTTAACAGGTATCACCACACAAGGCATGACCAATCACAACTAACCTAATTTTCCTGCCATTTGAAAACAAGCCAACAAAGTGCCATGCAATCAATCGGTTTGCTGCCTGTGATTCCTTTCTCTAGCAATGAATTGGTGGTGTGTGCAGAGAGAGATTCGATGGCGGCGGTGGTTGATTGCGGAGGGAGTTGACGGAGATTCTAGGGTTTGGAATCTTATCGGTGGAGAAGGGAGGTTCTCTCAAGAAGTGGGGTTTCTTCGGCCATCAGGATTTAGGAGATAACAAATTAAAAAATCTCCCCCAGCCACCATGGATACAGTTTGGCCCCCTTATGCCCAAAACGGATAACGTGGTGTCAATCTAACGGACAAGGCTTTTTTGAAATCGGTTATGATTTCATCGTTTGATTTCAAAGGGAAAGGGAGTTTCACTTCGATTACCTCACCGCAAACGCGGGTGAGGTAAGCCTGGATGGATTTCTTGACGGCACCGTAGCCGTAGTGGAGCACGACGGCGGTGTTGCCGTTGTGGAGCATGACGGTGGTGTCACCCTTTATGG
Organism: Escallonia herrerae; assembly: GCA_033070095.1. Taxonomy (NCBI): domain Eukaryota; kingdom Viridiplantae; phylum Streptophyta; class Magnoliopsida; order Escalloniales; family Escalloniaceae; genus Escallonia; species Escallonia herrerae. The sequence continues at coordinate 61,535 of JAVXUP010003504.1, read as the reverse complement.
TGGGCGCTGGAGGACGACGGCAGGGGCGGCATGGCATTGTTGACTACGGAGATCTCATCCATGTTGTCGGCATTGATGAGGTCCTTGATGATGGAGCAGGTCTTGAGGACGGAAGGCTGGAGGCGGTTGAAGTAAAAGTCGTCGGGCTATTGGAGGTACTGGAGCTAGTATCTCCGCAACCGTCACCAGCAGATCTACTGTAGCCGCTACCGGGCACTGTCTCCCTCCGCCGCTACTGGGCTTTTTAGTAGTGAGAAAGATGAGGAGAAGATAAGGGAATTTTTGGTATATTATAATAAATCAATGTTGCCCTAATTTTTTCTCACGGCACCCTAACGGAAATGGGTGTTATGTAACACAATACCAAACTACAGGGAGTGGAGTGTAATTAAAAAAGATAGGGGGTCCGTGTGTAGTTTACCCTAAAATTTATAACTTAACCCCCAACGTATCATAACCCTCTTTTTTTTTTTTTCCTTCGGACGTCGAATAATTATTTCCACTTAGAAAACAAATATTTTTTACGAGCTCGAAAGATTTGCGCTCGAAAAATTTTTAGGTATTACATTCTTCCCACCTTATAAAAGTTTCATCCTCAAAATTTTCTCTCGGATATCCTATTACTTATCACATCTACGAATCACGCTTCTGTTGCAGAACTCTGATAACTATCTCATAAAAGCTAAGCTACCTCTAACTTCCACACCCAGATTCTTGTCCTACGAATACCCTGACGCAGCTGTTTAAATCCAAATCATAACACTAAACTGAAACCCTGTCAGGTAAACACTTCACTCTAACTATTCTAAAACTTCACAAATGATGACTTAACGGGTACAAAACCCACTGAGCAGAACCTACACTGCTTCGAATTTCACACGTATCAAACATATTAAGTCAAGCTCTAATACGACAGATTTTCCCTATCTTATGCTGATATTAAACTAGAGATCCCATCAGTTGCACAATTTACTTATGACTGTAAGCTCAACTCTAAGATCAAGGCATACTGAAATACTAAATGATGGTCACGCATGACCTGCGGTTTACCAAGGCTAACATGGGTAGGATAACCAATTCATATAAGGACTACACCTCACAACAGACAACAACATTTGTAGCCACTAGGCTTTTACTGTGCACTCTAACATCTCAAAACAACGGGTCCAAACTATTACCGAATTTATCACTGAGAGACATAATATTTTAACATTCCTATGTAATGCATACTTACGGTTCTGCGTATACTTCACAAAATGATAGAAAACTACAACTACTATGGTTTCGCTGCACACACTAGTGTCTTATCTCAACGAGTCCAAATGGTTACCAAGGTCATTACGGAGATATATGTTATCCTTTAAAGTTAAACGACTCCACACTGTGTTCGATTTCATTACAGAGGGATGTGTCATCTTAACATACCGCAAATATATGATTCCACATACTTATATATTGAACTCCACTAGATTGCAAGGCTCTAAGTCATCATAACATTTCCTTCTGACAGTCACATTATTTACCAAAAATCTATAGTCTTATCCTTTAATTATCTAGTTTCAGTTAAACATTTAAAACCTTTCAGTTCCAAAAAGCAAGTAACATATGGTCTACCATCATGTGTTCAACCCAGATCTTAATCTTATACTGAAGCATCGAATAGCTTATCCAAACCTAATCTACGTTCTCAGAGTCTATTCTCATTCATAGATTATATGAGGCTTAGGAATCTACCTTACCCATATATATCCAGGTAGGGAAACTATACAAATAATGATAATAATAATCGTAATCAGGCAATCAAAATAGAAAAATCTTTAACAAAATCATACTCATTAGATTTTGATATTCTCAATGCAAAGGTACAACATTCCAGGAAACAACAAATACAGAAACAATGGTATAGGTCTGACTAAGCAAAGTCAATCCAATGACTCGTAGCAATCAAATTCGGAATGAATTATTGGTCCTTAATGGAATTCGTAACTTTCCCATCGCCAGTGGGTCAGATACTTCCCCATCAAGTCCAGATAGATCTGGAAAGAAAATAAATAAATAAAAATTCTGAAGAAGGGATAAGACGACTGAACATGAATGACATCTTCCTCGACGTCTTAGGGTAAGCTAGCATTCAATTATGTCACACTTGAGTTCAATATGCAAAAGAATGAATGAGATGACAGAGTAAAATTCCAAATCTCTTCTTGTACCCTTAAACCAAACCTTCAGTCCTAACACCAATCATTTTTCCAAAACACTATTCTTACTCATAAATCAAATCACCAACTTAACTACTGTGCATACCTTATAAACTTTCCAAATACAACTAGGGTTTCCCCTGATGATACACGGATGCGTGATTATCAAATAACTGATTCATACCTAGTATGATATCAAAATCCTTAACAACAAATGGAAGGTCCATAGAAGGATCTCTATCCCAACATAGACTGTACGATCACAGAGAACCTCCAAAATAGTCAAACTTTCCCAACAAAATACTTATCACAAGATTAGTTCCTAAGGATGGTTATTCACCCTCAACTGCAATGCAAGAGTAAGGAATACCAAAGAATATGTCGTTCCAAAATCAAACATTATACGGCTATCTAATGGGTTAATATGTAGTGTACCTGACACCATATTATCAAATAAAATATGACCGATGTCCCAAGCCTTTGCCTCCACAGGACTTGGGGTTGCTGAGCCTACCCTTGTCGACCACGTCCCCTTCCCCAACGAGGACCTCTTCTTGATGATACACTAGCTGTGGGTGTGGGACGGGAAGTTGACTGATTATTTCTAACAACTGGACAGTTTCGAACCTGGTGCTCCACACTGCCGCACCTGAAGCACCCACTAGTGACTCTATAACATGGCCCACCGTCATGATACTTCCTGCACGTGATGCATGGGGTGTCTGAACAAGTTGACCCACCACCTTGACCAGTACGCCATGTAGGTTGAATTTCAAAATTCTGTGAGGGTCCAAATCTAGTACTCTGGGCTGGTCGAGTGCCTACACCCTGCGCTCTTCAGAATCCCATACTCTGCCTTGGTTTAGGCCCCTGAGCCGATGCTAACCTAAACTGCTGATTTTGCCTCATCCCGAGGCCTTGGGTACCCTGTTGTACTGACTGTACAAAATTTCGACACTCGGCAGCCTCTACAAATTTGCCCTGAGAAAACTCTTCCCTGGTTCTCTTCTGTCTGACTCGTCTCTGTTCATACCGTTCTTTACTGCTGGACTTGGATCACTCCAATGCACGTGCCAAGTCTACACATTCTTTATAGCTCGTTAATCGAGTAGATATCACTGCATCCCTTAATTTTGGCCTGAGGCCCTACTCAAACTTCTGACACCTATCTTCTTTAGTTGGCAACATCCACACTACAAATATGGCAAGGCGTGAAAACCTCATTTTGAATTCATCTACCGATTCTTGATCTCCTTGCATCATAATGACAAATTCTCTCAACATCGTTCACGATAATTCGTCGAGAAATACTGGTCAAAGAACAAGTCCCCGAATTGTTCCCAAGTCATCTCATCTAATTGTTGGCGAGTCAAACTCCTTTCAACCATTTTCCACCACTGTTCAGACTCATCTCTAAGTTTATAAAAAGTGAATTCAACCTTTTGCCTTTCACTGCAGTGAATGGCTCGAAAGATTTTCTCCATTTCATTAATCCAGTTCTCTGCCTCCATAGGGTCCAATGACCCCCTAAAGCTAGGCGCATCTTATTTGGCAAATTCACCTAAGGTACTCTCACCTTGAGGTCATGGCTGTGGTTGAACCGGATTCTGTACTCCTTACTGCTGGTAGCCAGATTTTGTACCGTCATGATCAAAATATGGTTCATAGTGTTTAGAACTGTAACTATCGGTTCTGGATTCCGTTGTTCCTATCTATTAGGTTGAGATACCGCCCTATTGGGGACCTCCTGGCCCTTCTTACAATCTCCGCTTCCAGTTCTATGAGAGCGAGCCATGCTGGTACAATGAACAGTGATCAGTGCACACGACACATGTCTAAAGAACAGTACGATTACAAGTTAACGGCAGACTCCTTAACCCTAAAGGCAAACTTCTCAACTCTACCATCATCCTACCCTGCTATCATTAACTGGGTATGATTCTACAGAATCAGGTTGCCTATACCCTATGATTCCGTGCCTATAGAATCACGTACTTATACTCTTAATACCATAAGACCGAACTGCTCTGATACCAACTGTAATGCCCCGGGAATACGGAGCTCCGCTACCCCGAACTTTCGGGTCGTTAACCTACCGGATCATACCAAACCTGTCATATCATTCACTAACACATGTTCTAAATCATCTAATTCAACATCAACTCAGATTTCTCAAAATACTAGATTACAACTGCTTAGCTTAAACTATGACAGCTTAGATCCTTCGCAATTCAAATTCCTAAGAACTAATAAATAGTACCGACCCGCACAGGGGTCTTTCTATACAGTAGTGATGGGCTCACCAGAATCTCACACAGACTCTAACCCATTCCCGAACATGCTACAACTAATCATCACCTGTAGAAGGGAGTCAAACGAAGGGTGAGCTTTTGAGAGCTCAGTAAGGTCATACAAGGACTACAAAAAGATTACAACACGATTCCAAAGAATCCAACCGACAATGATTTCCAAAACACTCAGAACGATAAAAAAACTCAATGATTTCCAAAATGATAAAAATTCATCATAAATAAATACCAAAATAGACAAATACAATCACGACGGGTTACAAAACGATCAATAAAAGATCATTTCCAAAGTCATCATTTCCAAAATACAACAAAGCTTTCTCGAGGGATTTCAAACCATTTGAAATAATCCTTCTAAGTCATTTCCGTAACAATCATGGTACATATGGTGCAGATAAAATCAAAAATCAACGTTGATCCTGGGCAGTTACAATGCCACTCAAGCAAAGTTGGTAGTGTACGCATGCATGATGTACCATAGTAATTACTAGTCCCATCGATTACTAGCCTGCGTTTTATGCAGGATTCAAACAGCTTTATACCGCCTCTCCACGGAACAGATATCCAAGTCAACTCAGAAAAATCAACAATATCAATGAGCGTTAACATAAGCTCAAATCACAGAAATCAATTCGGTTCCCAATAGCAATAACATACTGATAAGTCATCATTCAGAATTCCAGAAGAAAAATCACAAATAAACAGCTAAACGATTGCGAATGGTTATCGAGTTTAGGCACAACAATTCGGAAGAACGAATACAAACAATTATCAAAATTTCTCAGTATGTAATAACATGCGAGCATCACAAGATTTTTAAATAATCGATTCAGGTTCAATATTAGAGTTTCCTGGATAATAACATACTGATATCAAAACATAATTCAGAATCCGACATTAGACATAAGTATATCAAATGAGTACTTAAGAGTACGAGTTATGAAATAAGAATTGGGATGAAAGTCCTTACCCAGGGTTTAGATAGAATCCCTTATCTGGATCCGCAGCTAGATTATCTTAACCGAAAGTCTTTAGCTCTATCTTAAACGGAATAATCGAATCATTAGAACACAGCCTACAGTACAATATTATAACTTAATACAGACTCACATATACTCCCAAAATGAACCTCCTTCACCGCGTATGTAAAATTACCAAAATACCCTTAGGTGTAAAATTATCAAAATGCTCCTCTCGGACTTAAATCGCCTAAATGATCTTCTGGTAAGTAGAATCACTATAATAACCTCATCGTACGCAACTATATCCAAAAATCCATTTCTTAGGTCAAATTACCAAAATACCTCCTCTTACAATTGAATCACAAAAACAGCCTTCCCGCAAGTAAAATCACGCAAACAATCTTACTGTGTGTGAATTTACCTCAAAATACCTCATATAGGTATACAAAAATACCAATTTGGGGTGATAAATTACCAAAATACCCCTGAAGTTTTCGACACGAAAAAAATCCAAAAAATATCTTAAAATACTATTTTTAACATCCTGATGTCATTTTTGGGCTAAAAAATGTTTTAGAGAATTTTCGCCCGAAAATCCCAAACAGGTGTCCCGACGAGCGCTAAAAGGTCAGTTTCGCAAAAAATACCTATCAGCCTCGGAATGACACGACATTTTAGAATATGAAACATATTAGTAATATAAGATTTTTCTAAAATTTTTATATTAAAATAGCTTGGTTTCCTATGCTAGATAATTCGATAATTTTAGTTAAACGATACCCTAATTTAGCGCTCTTTGCGAACACCGAAATTTTCTAAAAATTCCAGAGCATAGGTCTCGTAAAAATAATAGGGGTTACAGTTTTACGTTTTATCCAATTTTAGCCCTAAACTATTTATAAAATTTTGGATTAAAATTGCCTAAAATATTTCTATCTTTAGTCAGAATAAAACTTACTATTCACATTAAAACACACACACTAAAACACCTTCTTTACACAGACAACATTTTCTTCCTTTCTTCTCTTCCAACTGAAACGCACACTCCTGTACACACTACACAGTTTACAAACGTACAAACTCAACCCCTCTTCCAAACACCTAAATCTCTCCTAATTACATTCTAACATACAGCTAACACATATAACACACACATTAACCCACCTACGTGCACAATCACTGTAACACACACACACACACACTGAAAACTTCAAGAACACACACACAGCCAACACCCAAATGTGCACATGCTGATCACCTACAACTCTCAGGAATTCCTCCTCCTAACACCTAATCAACACACAATACCTACACCCACTACCCCCTATCTGAGTGTTCACACTTACAAACACACTCGAGCACACACACACACTCAATCACACACAGACACACTGCACAGTCTCTTCCATTATGCGCATAATTGGAGGTAAAGAACTTACATATTGGATATTTCAGTTTCTTGCTTCTCTCCTTTTTCCCCTTTTCTTTCTTTTCCCTTGCTTTCTTCCCCAAGCTCTGCTCTCTCTGTTTTCTCTCTTGTTTCTTCTTTCTTCTTTGTTGTTTTCTCTTGCCGTTTGTTTTTTTTTCTTCTTTCTTTCATCCGAAATCTTCACTTATCAAATCCAATATTAAATTATTTAATTTAGCTTAGTCATGAAAGCTAGTAGGTGGTGGCTACAGTCTAAAAAATATGGCTTCTAATTTTTTTTTATGAAATTACACAAATGCCCTCACATTTTACATACTTGTAAAAAGACCCCCAAACTTTTAAAATCTATAACTTAACCCCCAACGCATCATTACCCTCTTTTTTTCCTCCTCTCAGACATCCAATAATTATTGCCGCTTAGAAAAAAAATATTTTTAACGCGCTCAAAAGATTTGCGCTAGGAAAAATTTTGGGTATTACGACCAATCACGCTTATCCCTTATCAATAGAGACACATTCTCAGAAGTTGGTTTCTTCTACTTCTTGAATCTTCCATTATCTCTTCAGATCAAAATAATAATAAAAAGTAAATGCTATTAGTGACGTTTAATCAAAGTGAAGTTATTAGTGAAAAAGATATTTTCTGGTGCAAACACTGAGAAAAGGAGAAAGAACACAAAAGGCGGTTTAAGACTAACCAAATACGAAAACGGCCAATGTTGAAAACTAAAATAAGAAATTCAGCAAGGTTCCAACTCAACTACGGAGCTAGAAAACTAGATAAATTCGGTCGGACATGTACGTGTGTGTGCAATTTAATTTAAAAATGAGTCAAGTGCAAGCGCTTAAGAATGATGGAATTCATGCTTATACAAAATAGCGCGTTATTCTCCAAGAGCCAGCCATGAGCCATGCCACCTTTTTCCAATGACCAATTAAGAGTTTGGGCGTTTCAGAATTAAGAGGGACTCATGACCGAGTACTTCGATTGTTCGTGTGTAGCTAGGGACTAAAGAAAAGAGAGACGGATCTTGGTGATGCAAGCATGAAGCCTAAGGATAGGTTTGACACTCTTTTTTTACCTTTTTTTTTCAGTTTTAAAAATTGAAAAAAAAAGGAGCGTTTGGTAACCATTTTTTTTTCAATTTAAAAAACCAGTTTTTAAACTGAAGAGTAAAAAAAAAACTCCAAAAACTGGTTTTTTTTTTTCACTTTTGGTTTTTTTTTTTAGACCACCACCACCACCCTCCCACCACAGGCAACCACCTCAGGCGACCACCGCCGGAGACTGCCGGCCGCCGGCGACCACCTGCAGCCACCTCCGGCCGCCGGAGACTGCAGGCAGCCACCACCGGCCGCCAGTGACCACCGCCGGAGACTGCTGGTAGCCACCACCGGCCGCCGGCGACCACCGCTAGAGACTGCCGGCAACCACCTCCGCCGCCGGTGACCACCGGCAGCCACCTCCGGCCGCCGGCGACCACCGCCGGTGATTGCCGGCAGCCACCGCCGGCCGTCGACCACCGCTACGCCTCACCACCTCCACCGCAAACTACAAAAAAAAAGTCAAAATAAAAAGGGTTACCAAACACACAAAAAAAAAACCTAAAAAAAAGGGGTTATCAAACACCCACTTGTTTTTATAAAAAAAAAATTAAGCTGCTCTTTAAAAAATTAAAAATCAAATTTTTTTTTTGTGAAACGAACCCTAAAGATTCTGGTGGCTTCTTGCATGAGTTACACTTTGTTTGCTATATGGACCAGGTATGAGCCTTAACTTTCATACAAGACACGTGTCCCTAAACTTGTAAGCGAGTGCTGTACTTGGCTTCCTCTGGCAAGCACAGCTATCGCAACAGATGAACCAATTGCCACATGTTACAACATCTGATCTGATCTGATAAGATAAACGTTGCAACCCTGGCTTCGTCCTTGGCAGCCAGCCAAATAACAAGTCTCTTGAGGAAGAGGTGCGACAGTAGGGAGAAAAACCGATCAGTGCCGTGCTTCGCTCTTGGAGAGGCCAAGCGTGAGTTTGCGACTTGAGAGGGAATAGGGAGATGAGCCCAGAAGACGCGAAAAGGGCAGGGGACTTCTACAAGCGGCGAGACTGGCCCTTGAGCCCGTACGCCATGGCCCTTGGTGGTTTAGCTATTGCTGCAACCATTGGCTACTTTGCCTTATACGCTGATAAAAGGCCTAAGCCTCGTGATGTCTCCAGAGTTCAGTCCGAGCCGGATGATGTTCGTCGAACCAAGTAGGCTACTGGGTACACGCCTATGTGACTCGTATCAATAAGCGTAGTTGGTATATATAATTCTATGTTTACTATGCAGTCGTTTCCTCAGTTTTCTGCACTCTCCTCCTCTGTTGTTCATGTGTGCTTAGTTTTATGCAGCCTGCTTTTTCTTTCAAAAGCTCGTATACTGACTAAGAAGCTACGCTTTCCATTGATGACACAGAGAAGTCAAGCTTTTCCTTTCTTTTGGGGAATCCCAGCAATTAAGAAGATGGAGTTAGTAAGGCCGTAAACTATTGCACACCTTGGTAGTAGGATATAACTTTGGTCAACTGCAAATTTCCTCTGGCATCATTTTAAATTAGACGAGTTGGGATTACGCATGTATCGAAACCAAAATTAATCCATAAGCGTTGAAGCCGCGAAACAGAAAATATTGCTATGGCATTGCGACGCCGGAGTTGCTCCCAACTTGATGCCAAACTTTAGGTTAGGGTTTCAAAATTGCTACCCAATCAATATTATACCTGCCATGTGTAGCTCTCCCAAGTCGACCTTACCAGTCTGCTGCAAGAGGGACCCGACACGTCATTTGACGATTAAATTTCTTATGACATGGTTTGTCGCGCCTTTGTTATAAAAGTATTTAAATGTCACGCTAAGTGTTGGAATAAAAAGAACTCAAAAGTGTGTTGGAATCGACCCGTCCTTTTCATCAAAGGGGTCGGCCCGTGGCTTTTCCGCATGATGTTGGCCCAAGCTCCCCCTACCCCTTGGTGGTTCCCTCTTCTTGGGGGCTTCCTTGTCTGCCCTCTTTTTCTCTTATTCCTTACTTTGAGAGTCCTTGCTCCGCAGAGCCAGAGCATTGCTTCCGGCTTCCGGCATCACGTTTGTCTCTGTAACACTTGTTGTCGGCTCTCTAAATATTATGAGTCGTGTAGTCGCGTGTAGTCGCGGTCGATCGCCGTCTCTAAATATCACGAGTCGCGTCATGTTGGCATGACCCCGCCTCCGTTGTGGCCAAGCATGCCTCCTTTTACACGTTCCCTCTGACACTTCTTTTTTCACATCCGTATATGTGGTTTTCACATCCTGTATATGTGCTGTTTTCATGTCATGCTCCTGCACAATACTTACGCAACACAATACTCGCGCATTTTCAGGCCGCACAACTCAAAACACGAACCTTCCGTCATACATTTTTATTTTTACCATTCCAACACCTTCAACCCCATATTCTACGCAATCTGGGACGTAAGTCGCACCACTTAAAACGCAAAGCCATGTACGTTTTTTTTCTCATGAACAATTTTTCATCGCAAAAGTAGAAAACCACAACCAGAATATAATATCTATCATCATGGGAAGAAATAATACCAGCGGAGATTGTGAGAGCATGTCCGTAGTCAAGAAATTTGCTTCCATTAGTACCGAGAAATGACAACCTTCTTCCCTGTCCGATCAGGGGCAGAACTTGCTCATGACCAAGGGTCTGGCACCCCCAAACTTTTAGGAATTTTTTTTAGTTCTTTAAATAATAGTTATTTTTATTTAACATATTTATGAAAATTTCATTATATCGTAACACTAATTAGTTAAGGTTTCCTTTCGTTATGTTTTTAACTCTTTGTGTCACTGGTCATCATAGTCTTTTTCTTCTCATTCTTTTACTTCATCTTCATTCTTTTAAGTTCGAAATTCTAATTCTCCAGATTACGCGGATCAATCAAGGTTACTTCTTTTTTTTTTAGTTTAAATTCTTAATGCATACATGATTATTGTACTCATAAAATTCGTATCACATTAGTAATGCACATCTATACCGTAAGAGTTAAGTTTCTTTCATGCAAGATTAGTAATTCATTGTTGACTAATCTTATCAAGTTAAATAAATCACTAAATGATGTCAAGAAAACTGGGTTCGCAGTCGACGTGGAGGTGTCACAAGAAATGCAGTCCGAGTCAGATGCTAAGTGCGCTGATGTGGGACACAACAAGGGTGGAGTAACGACAGAGACCAAGAGCTTCCCAGACATAGCTTGAGGGTGGCAGTGTTGCGAGGGCAATGGCGCATGATGAATATTCTACGACAGTCACAGTCCGATACTTAGGTCTAGAGTCAGGGTCTTGTATGTTTCTCTCTAGAATTCTAGAATGAGAAAGTGAAAAGTCTGAAAAATATTCCGTCCGAATGAATTCTTAAGACCCCTATTTATAGAGGTTGAGATGATGATGTCATCAGCCGACACGTGGCGCTCCCTGGGAATAACACATCACCAAGGGGTTCACAGGTGCAGATGCTCCACAGACTGTCAAATCGCATATTCACTCGGCCTGCCCCGCACAACGTCGCTCTGTCTGTCTGGAAAGACCGACTCCCACAGCGTCTATGTGGCCAGAGAACCCCCTTGATCTAGCCACCAATCCAAGCCCTTGCAGAGTCCCACAGGCCTGGCAGTGGTAGGGAAGAACCAACGCCAAACTGCCAGGCGAACTAGGCGCGATGCCCTCTGTAGACCTGTTTTCGTCTCGGAGTGATCTGGGGGTTATAGTCCCTAGGGTGTTGATGAAACTCCCAGTGCCGGAGCACGTAGGCCACTCACGCAGACACCCTGGCAGAGATAGTGTCCTGGAAGAGTTGCCTATTCCGCAGGCCGAGGTAGCATCCCGGAGGAGCCGTCTACCTGGCGAAAGGGGAGTCTTCGTGCTGGAGCACTTAGAGTTCCCTGGCAGAGATAGTGTCTCGGAGGAGTCGCCTATCCCCGGGGGTGAGTCCTTGTGCTGAGCACTTGGAGCACGTCAAGGTAGCATCCTTGAGGAGCCGTCTACCTGGCAGAAGGGGGGTTAAAAAGCTCCTTGGCGGAGATAGTATCCCAGAGAAGTCGCCTATCCCCGCGGGTGAGTCCTTGTGCCGGAGCAATTAGAGCACATCAAGGTAGCATACCAGAGGAGCCGTCTACCTGGTGGAAGGGGAGTTGAAAAGCTCCCTAGCGGAGATAGTGTCCCGGAGGAGTCGCTTATTCCCGCGGGTGAGTCCTTGTGTCGGAGCACTCAGAGCGCATCAAGGTAGCATCCTGGAGCAATCGTCAACCAGACTGGCCGAGGTAGCATCCCGGAGGAGCCGTCTACCTGGTAGAATGGGAGTTGAAAAGCTCCCTGGAGGAGAGTGTCTCGGAAGAATCGCATATCCCTGCGAGTGATGTACACTCTGGAGAGTGTGTCAAAGCATGTTCCACGACCAAGGCAAGGTGCACATGGTGTGGTGAATGAGTGTGGTGCCCAGGGGGCATGTAACATGATTGTGGCGCATGGCGCGATGAAGTGTGTATGGTGCCGGGGGCCATAGTAGTGTGACAGAGAGCCTGGGGGCACGACTGTATCAGCGGTGCAGTGCACGGGCGCGACAGAGTGTTGGAGTGCGGCGCCCAGACACTGGCGATGGGGTCACGAAGAAGACGTCTAGGTGAAGGACAACGAGCGTCGCGGAGTTGGCACGCTGGCGCGTGTGACGTCCAGATGACGGGAGACAGGGGTCGCGAGGATAACGTCTGGGCAACGGGGTTGAGGAGTGACATCCGGGTGACGGGGTCGCGGAGTGACGTCCTGGCGACGGGGTCGCGGAGTGATGTTCGGGCGACTGGGTCGCAGAGTGACGTGAGGGTAATGGGATCGCAGAGTGATGTTCGGGCGATGTGGTCACGGAGTGAAGTCAGGGCGAGGTGGTCGCGGAGTGAGGTATGAGAAATGATGTCGTGGAGTGACATCCAGGCGACGGGGTCACGGAGTGATGTCCGGGCGACGTGGTCGTGGAGTGATGTATGGTCCCTTGAAGAAAAGTAAAGGTGTTAAGGATGGAGGCTAAAGGCCAACCCTTAGGGGAAGGCCAAGGCCAACCTCAAGGGGAGGCCTAGGCTAACCCCAAGGGGAAGGCAAAGGCCGAGGCCGACCCCAAGGGGGAGGCCAAGGCCAACCTCCTTAGGTAAGTGCCATGGCGGCCGACGGGCGATATGCGACATGCAACGGTCATAGCGTGATGAGGCTTCGTGCAAAAATGAGCTTTTTAGTGACGAAGTCACGTAACAAAAATGAGAAGTGCACGTGACTTAAGCGTGCATGCTTTGATCGGTTATGAGCGTGGAATATTGATTGTTGCCTGTGTGGACGTGTCATGAAAATTGGGATCCCAGTGGGCCTTTAGGTGCGACCAGAATAGGTTGGGAACGTAAGCCCCCTGCGTGTGGTGTGCACGGGGGGGCAACCCAAGCGGGCATCGCACACATAAACACTTAACAAGATTTTGATGTTGTTTGGCCGACGAGTTGTTGGCATTGTCTCTGAATGACGAATGTGAAGAGTAGGTGGTTCGAGCCACCTCGTGCACCACCGACTGAAAACCTTGGAATGCTTAGTATGACGACTGGGACATGGTGATAGGGCGCAGGGGCGTGGTCATGGAGACGACGCCCGGGTGACAGACGATGAGCGTCGCGGAGACGTCACTCGGGCGATAGGCGACAAGTGTCGCGGAGACGTCACTCGGGCGATGGGTGACAAGCGTCGCGGAGATGGCGCACGGGCGCTGGCAAAGGGCATCGCGAAGGCGGGGCACGAGCGCGGGCAATGGGGGTCACGAAAGCGGCGCATGTGCACTGGCAACAGGGGTCGCGGTGCCAGGGCATGGTGACAAGCATTGAACAATGAGTAGGAGTAGGTGGTTCGAGCTACCTCGCGCACCACCTACCAAGGACATTGATATCGGAGGACATCGTCACAAGGGGCGTGATCAAATTTGCAAAAAAGTTCTAAGTGTAGAAAAGTATGAAATAGGTAGGGGCACGGGCAATGCAAGGTAATCAATGTTGCAAAAAAAAATCTTAGTATAGAAAAGTGAGAGAATGGGTAACAGCGGGAGAAGAAGTGCCATCCTAAAACACGTGAAATTTTTAGTTATAGTAAAATTGGTATGTTGATTTTTGGTTGGATAGAAAACAAGTGAAGTGTTGTGTAGGGTGAGTATAATAGAATACGAGAAAGAAAAGATGTTGAGTATGAGGGGTGTTGTATTTATGAAGTAGTATAAATAAAGTATGTGGTGATAAGAGAGACAGAGAGAGAAGACAAATAGAACTAAGTATGAAATTGGGGAAGTAGTGAAGGGAGTTAATGGGGGTAAGGTAGAAGAAGAGAAAGAGGGAGGGGGGTCGGCCGTGGGGAGGGGGTGGGGAGGCCGAGGCCAAGGGGTGGGATGGTGGGTATGGCCTTGTGGGTGTGGGTGCGGGCGGGTGTGGGAAAAAAAGGGGATTGAAAATGATGGGGGGAGAGAAAAGATGAAGAGAGAGCGATGTGATTAATGGGAGGGGGAGGGAAAGAAAGGAAAGTGAATGAAGAGAGGGGAGGGGGTCGGCCTAGGGAAAGGGGGTGGGGAGGCCGAGGGGTGTGGGAAGAGGGGTTATTAATGTGAAGAGAAAGAGAGGTGAAAGGTGAGAATTAATGTGTGTGTGTGTGTGTGTGAGAGAGAGTGTGTGTGTGTGTGTGTGTGTGTGTGTGTGTGAGAGAGAGAGAGTGTGTGTGTAAGGGGATGCAAGAGAGAGAGGTTGAATAAATGGGAGTGTGATGATTGGGTAATGTGTTAAAGAGAGTGATGTGTGAGAGTGAAGAAGTGAAAGAAAGCAGGTTGTAAGTGGGGGGAATTTAATGTGAGTAATGAGTGAGGAAGAAGGAAGAAAGAAGAAGGAAGAGCGGGAAAGGAGGAGACCCACGTGAGGTTGAGAGAGAAAGGAATGTGTTTTTGGGTGATGTGAATGAAGAAAGAGAAAAAGTAAAAGTTGGAAGTGATTGAAAAGAGAAAAAGGAAGAGAGAGAAAGGGAGAGGGGGAATTAAATGTGGGAAGAGAGAGTAGGGGACCCACATGGAGGGGTGGGAAGGGGGCTGCCCAAGTGCCTGGGTAGGGTGGGGGGGCCAAAAATTATTTTTTTTACTGGCCTCCTTAAGGAGGGAACCCCACGAATTTTTTTTTTCACAATGTACATGAAGAGCATGAAAAAAGAGAGAATGAGGAGGGTGGGTTGGGGGAGAGATGAAAAAAAGTGAAATTTTGTTTAAGTGTAGAACGAGGATGAGGGGGTGGTGACCCGACCGCGAGTAGGCAGGGTGAGAGGGAGGAGGGCGAATGGGGTGAAAAAATTTTGAAAATTTTCTAAGTGTTGAGAAGTTTTCCCGAGTGTTGGAAGGAGCATATGGAGAAGGGGCGTGAAAAATTTTGTTGCAAAATTTTCTAAGTGTTGAGCTCAGATAAGGGTGCTGAGGGAGACCGCTGAGGGTCATCATCGATGACCGGCTGCGAATTTTTTTTTTTTTGAAGTGTAAAAAAAATGAATGAAGGGTAATGATGTGACCGTAGTTGCGTGGCTCGAGCCACCCTGCGCACCACATACCAAGTCACTGCAGTGTGAAGCAGAAGAGGTTGGGAAGGGGTGAAGCCCCCAAGGGAGTGGGTGATGGCATCAAGGGTGGTATCAGTAGACTTATGCAAGGGTAATGTTAGTTTGAAAATTTTCTAAGTTAGGATATGACGGACTCTTGGATGGCTGGGTTGAGGCTATGACTGGTAGTCCTGATAGCCCTGCGTTGCTGAGGCATGGTTGCTTGGGTGTGTTAGGCAAGGGACGAACTGTACTGCGGTGCTCACCTCCCAGCGGAGTCGCCAAAAATGATGCCAAGGAAAGTGGGTTCGCAGTCAACGTGGAGGTGCCACAAGGAATGTAGTCCGAGTCAGATGTCAAGTGCGCTGATGTGGGACACAGCAAGGGTGGAGTAAGGGCAGAGACCGATGACTTCCTAGACAGAGCTTGAGGGTGGCAGTGCTACGAGGGCGATGGCACAAGATGAATATACGACGACAGTCACAGTCCGATGCTTAGGTCCAGAGTTAGGATCATGTATGTTTCTCTCTCTAGGATTCTAGAGAGAGAAAGTAAAAAGTCTGAAAAATGTTCTGTCCGAATGAATTCTCAAGAACCCTATTTATGGAGGTTGAGATGATGATGTCATCAACTGACACGTGGCGTTCCCTGGGAGTAACACATCATCAAGGGGTTCACAGATGCCGATGCTCCACGGACTGTCGAATCGCATATTTACCCAGTCTGCCCTGCACAACGTCGCTCTATCTATCTGGAAAGACTGGCTCCCACAGCGTCTGTGTGGCCAGAGAACCCCCTTGATCTAGCCACCAATTCAAGCTCTTGCAGAGTCTCACAGGCCTGGCAGTGGTAAGGAAGACCCGACGCCCAACTGCTAGGCGAACTAGGAGCGACGCCCTTTGGAGACCTGTTCCCATCTAGGATTGACTCGGGGGTCATAGTCCTTAGGGTTTCTAATGAAGCCCCCAGTGCCGGAGCATGTAATCCAGTCACGCAGACACCCTGGCAGAGATAGTGTCGTGGGGGAGTTGCCTATTTTGCTGGTCGAGGTAGCATCCCAAAGAAGCCGTCTACCGGCGGGCCAAGGTAGCATCCCGGAGGAGCTGTCTACCTGGCGGAAGGGGAGTCTTCGTGCTGGAGCACTTAGAGTTCCCTGGCAGAGATAGTGTCCTAGAGGAGTCCCCTATCCCCGTGGGTGAGACCTTGTGCCGGAGCATTTGGAGCACGTCAAGGTAGCATCTCGGAGGAGCCGTCTACCCGACTAGCCTTGGTAGCATCCCGGAGGAGCCGTCTACCTGGCGGAAGGGGAGTTGAAAAGCTCCTTGGAAGAGATAGTGTCCCGGAGGAGTCGTCCATCCCCGTGGGTGAGTCCTTGTGCCTGAGCACTTGAAGCACGTCAAGATAGCATCCCGGAGGAGCCGTCTACCTGGTGGAAGGGGAGTTGAAAAGCTTTCTGGCGGAGATAGTGTCCCGGAGGAGTCGCCTATCCCCGCGAGTGAGTCCTTGTGCCGGAGCACTCAGAGCGCGTCAAGGTAGCATCTCGGAAGATATGTCTACTCGATTGACCGAGGTAGCATCCCGGAGGAGCCGTCTACCTGGCAGAATGGGAGTTGAAAAGCTCTCTGGAAGAGATAGTGTCCCGGAGGAGTCGCCTATCTCCACAGGTGATGTATACTCTGGAGAGTGGGTCAAAGCATGTTCCAAGACCACAGCAAGGTGCGCATGGTGTGGTGAATGATTGTGGTGCCTGGGGGGCATGTAACATGTTGTGGCGCATGGGCGTGATGAAGTGCATATGATGCCGGGGGCAGGGTAGTGTGACAGAGAGCCTGGTGGCAAGGCTGTATTAGCGGCGCGGTGCACGGGTGCGGTGGAGTGTTAGAGTGCGGCGCCTAGACGCCGGTGATGGGGGTTGCGGAGATGACGTCCGGGCGACGGACAACGAGAATCGCAAAGTTAGCGCGCGGGCGCGGGTGACGTCCAAACGTTATGCGACGGGGGTAGCGGAGATGACACCCGGGCGACGGGCGACGGGGTCGCTGAGTGACGTCTGGGCTACGGGGTCGCTGAGTGACGTCTGGGCGACGGGGTCGCAAAGTGATGTCTGAGCGACGTGGTCATAAGGGCGACGGGGTCACCGAGTGACATCCGGGTGACGTGGTCGCGGTGTGATATCCGGTTGACGTGTTCGCGGAGTGATGTATGGTCCCTTGAAGAGAAGTGAAGGTGTTAAGGATGGAGGCCAAAGGCCAACCCTTGGGGGAAGGCCAAGGCCAACCTCAATGGGAGGCCGAGGGCCGATCCAAGGGGGAGGCCAAGGCCAACCTCCTTGGGCAAGTGCCATGGGGCTCCGACGGGCGATGTGCGACGTGCGACATGCGACGCTCGCAGCGTGATGAGGCTATGCACGAAAAGGAGCTTCTTAGTGACGAAGTCACGTAACAAAAGTGAGAAATGCACGTGACTTGAGCGTGCATGCTTTGACCGGTTGTGAGCGTTGAATATTGACTGTTGCTTGTGCGGACGTGTCATAGAATTTGGGACCCTAGTGGGCCTTTAGGTGCGACCAGAATAAGTTGGGAATAACTATGAATAGTAAAATTAAATGACTAGTAGTCAAATGAGCAAATTTTTCTGCATTTTAATTAAACCACTATACTGAACGAGCATTTTCGGCGATATATGAAGATGGTCAAAACTCAACTTCGGAATAAGATGGATGATGAGTTTCTCACGAATTCTTTTATTGTGCACATTGAGAGAGATATTGTATAGAGACGTTTACTATAACCTCGATCATTGATGACTTTTGTGACTATAAAAATCGCCGAGTTTCACTTTGATCATCGATGTATAGAGTTACTCTTTTTTTATTTTTATGTTTTCTTGTTTTGTGAAACCTTAATGAATTATCTCTAATTTTAATATTTTTTATTTTTAATGTTTTATGTGAAGTTGAATTTTCTTAATTCTTTTATGTTAACCATCAATTTTTTATGCCTTTTTGGCCCCCCACGAGTTGACTTTCTTGATCCGCCCCCGTGTCCGATTTTAGAAAACTTTTTTTATTCGTTGCATTTGTTTTTCCTTTCCGTCGTCTCTGGATTTCTGCTCTTTCTCTAGATCGCCTGACAACTAACCTTCCTGAGTTTTGCCCGCGTACTGCCAACGCCGAGTTTTGGTCATTCTCGCCATTTGATTTCCTCCATTTACCATTTGAGATGACAGTGGCAACTATTCAACCAACAATTTATTTTTGCCATAGAGAATGGTGGGAACAAGGTAACACAAAGTCAAAAGTAAAAGGGCTTTGTCTTCGTCCTCAGTTTTCGACGCCAATTTTACACAGCTGATCCAAAATACCTTTTAACATGTTGTTGCTATGCCATCTTGGTTACCTACTTTTGGACCGCTCTTGGGTCCATCTCTTATGACACGTTAATTTTATAACGGTCGAAGTTCCACGCTACTGACTCGGTCAACTACAAACTCACTTTAAGTAACATACTGTAATATCTGGTATTTTTTGGAGCAGTTTAAAATTACTATTGGCGACGAAAAAAATGAACGAGCAATAATTTTGAGTAATGCTCGGGTATTAGTAGGGTATCAAAGTTTTAAAAAAAATAGAGGGGAGGGAGGGAGGGGGGCAAATGAAATTTTGAAATTTTTGGGGCCAATTTGTTATTTGAAAAAGAGCATTATGCATCAACATTTTAGAACCCATGTCTTGTATAATTGCCACCTCTTGCCATTATTGGATGACTAATGAAATTTAATATTAAACTAATGTGTAGATAAGGATATTAAGGAAAATTAAGAAAAGAAATAAAAGAAAACAAAGAAAAAGGAAATTCGGAAAGAATGAAAAAGAGAAACAGTAACAAAGAAGGAAAATTCCTAAGTGACCAGCCGCTTTTGCCCATTGTTGGCTCTGGCTCTTGGGTTCACCATTTTCCACTATCTCTAGACGATTAGTTGCTGCCTCTGGCTTCTAGAGGTGCATCCTTTGTCTGGTTACCAGCCACTTTTAGGCGTTGTTAGCTCTTGCTCCAATTGAAGTTTCTTTCTAGCCTCTACTCTCAAGACGACCAACCGCGTGCATTGTTGAAACTGATTTCTAGAAGAGCTCATTCCCATATTTCTTCTGTACTGCTTGACGACCAACCGCTTTTGTTGGCCCAGCTTCGAGTGATATCTTCAGGTTCTTGGCAATGATCGAGTACCTATTATCGATCATCCGAACTATGTTGGTCTGATTCATTTATCGAGCGGTACGTAGGAGCCTTTGGCAAAGGTCCAACCTTTCTTTGTGTGAGGTTGTACATCAATCGTCTATCCATTGGTCTTTACCATATTTTTATCTGCAAAATTGTGTTATTTTTGGTGATGTTCACACAAATACAAGCTCTCTCGCCCAAGAGCTTTGTAGACATCTCTTTTTTATGGGCTTTATTTAATGCTTTTACCATTGTGGGCTTTATTTAATTAATTAAGTCCACTTTAATTGGGCTGGTCTAGTTGGTCCATTCCAATTAATCAGTCCGGTCAATTTGGGCTTAACCCAGGTTAGAGTCTAGATAGGTTAGAGAATCTGGCAGTTAAATATATTTTGATTTCGGTTTCTGTCCGGATTATATTTTAATCATGTGCATTTAATTAGAAAGTGGTCTTTTCCTTCTAGAAATGGACTTAATAGTAAATTAAGAAGGATAAGTGTACCGGCCAATTCTCCTATGGACAGGACTTTCCTTAGCTGCTTAAATGTACCTGTTCGAAAGGGTATTTTTGTCTTTTTGTTACTTTCTTCATCTTATGGCGATTAGGAATGCAAGTTAGTCTCATTGTGTAACTCTTGTGCAGTCCTAGACCCTCGGACCTCTAAATAAAGAGCCCCTAGCAACCCTAAAAAGATATAGAAAGCCATAGCGAGAAGATGGTAGTTTTCTGCGAGAGATGATCTAGCAAGAAAGAGAAAGATAGACTAGAAATTCCATCTCCCATATACCTTTGTTGAGCATTATTCTTTATTTGACTGTGAATAATCTGAAATCAGACAGACAAAAAATCCAAGTCAAGAGGAATAATTCTCTACCTTCGTCTTTATTTTTTAGATTAGGTTGCAATAAAATACCCTCCCCATGATCAAATTATGGTCCGTGAATAAGACAAAAATAGGTTTCTACTATTCAACTTTTCATCAAAACCACATAAAAGATTTAGGTCGCCTCCCTTAAGGTCAGAAATATGAGGTTTTGATCCCGATTTATCCAATCGAGTATATAAATCACTGACCCCCCATTGTTGAGTTCAAACCAAGAATTAGATTTAACTTAGGGTTCGTTAAATATCATTGAAAATCAATGAAAAACAAGTAAAGATTGTTTAGGGTAGGATGAGATGCCTAACCTTCTTATCATAGAAATTAGTCACCACGTTCAAAAAAAATTCGTAGATTGAATAGCTAAATTGGATAATCAAAGTCAGTCAATTTAGGATTTTTTTCCTGCCAATAACAATTAACCATGACGAGTTGAAAATAGCCTTTCTGGGATGCGTCATAATGGATGACAGTAGGCGTGCAACCATTGCTCGAATCAGTGATGTGTTAAAAACCATGTTGAGTGCACAGTCAGATTGAGGGATGTCAGGTATATTTATGATGTACGCCTTAATCTGATCTCCACGCATACTACGAAGCTGGCAGGCTAGCACAATTCTTTTGGTAGCAATAAAGAAAAACTATCATCGAAAAATCTTCAGTGACCGTAAGAGGAAATGCTTATTGCATTTATACAAGAATCATAAAAAGGCGTGTAATAACGGTTTACTTGCAGCAAAAGATGACTCATCGCAGCAGAACTATTGACACACATGGATGGCCCAAATAAACGGGAAAGGATTGCAAAAAAAAATGAAACTCAAAAATCATTTCTGGTAAAGCAAAAAATAACTTAAAATGTACGTATATTAGATTGTGGGGGCGCGCGAAATTCCCGCTAAGAGACACCGGTTACACAAGTCTGTTACTAGAATCAACCTGTGTTCTCTCTCTCTCTCTCTCTCTCTATCTATCTCTCTCTCGCTCTGCATTTTGTCTTTCTTTAAGCGGCAAATCATCTCTCTTTTGGCGTCAATCAAATTTCTTCCTGGTTCTTACGTCTGCACTATTGTAGGGAAATTCGGTAAGAGACCATCCATCTTATAAAGCACTTGTAACTTTTTCGTACTGCAATAACGATGCCAATTTCGAGAATCAAATGCACTTAATTTTGGGATCTCTATATTTCAATTGAGTTGAACGGAGGTTTATGGGTATTTAGACTGCTCGTTATGGTAGATCGAGACGTTCGTTTCAAGACGATTTCAATGCAGCTGATGTTGATATCTTGGAATTTTTTATATTTATAAAATCACGCTGGCCTTCATTTACTCTCTGTCACACTTCCATTCTATTACAAGTTCTTGCCTATTCTTTGTGGTACGAATGCCGATGCTATTGGAAATAGACGTATTCTAGCGTGTGATAAGTAAAAGGAATTTATGTCCATATATCTTGCCTTCCGTTGTAATGCGGCTTACCCTTCGTACTCTATGAGATTATTGTGCCTTCACACAACTCCCTGATTGCCATGTTTAGGCAAATGTGAGTCCTACACAAGACTACATTGATGGGTCTGGAAAGGGTTGATGTATGCTGCTTTTTTCCGCAACTATGGGGAGACTACTTTTGCCCTTCGAATTCGTGACTTCCACATTACAACGTAACAACTGGGTTTGACCTTCTTATGTCATGTCCTTCACCCAGAGATAGAGTTGTTAATTGGAACATAGGTGAGTTAAAAAGCATGTATAGGGTATTTAATGACCATATACCTTTCCGCTCTGTCATTTGTAAAAGCATTTTCTTTGGTTTTTTCTTCAAGAGGTATAGAAACAAATAAATTTTTGTGATACTATTCTGAATTTTGAGACAGGATCTCAGCAGGGCATTTGTTAGGAGGGTTCGCTGCTTCAATGTACTTAATCATATGCCATATTGATGGCATTGGTTTTCTAATCGCAATAATATGTCTAACTGAAAGTTAGCCACGATTTATCAATTAGTAATATTTGCCTTTGCAGCATTCCTTTAAGTTCTTGTTACAATTTCGCTTTACATTTGTCTTTGAGGAGAACCTGATTGAGCATGTATATTCTGTAGGTTTCCATGGAACAAACTGGTCCGAAGACTGGAGTCAATTACCAGCAGGCAACCAGTAGTCCAAACTGGACCATCAACGTTTCAGATGTAAGGGAAAAATGTTACAAAACATCATTTGCTAGTACTTATAAGAGTTATCCTTTTTTTCATCACTGGAGATTGACAAAACTGAATAGTGGGCCTTCCTAATTGTGTTCCGCTTTTGCATTTTATCAACAGCAATGCCAGTGGTGATGGCTCTATCATAAAAGCAATAATAGAGTTTTTTCTCTGCTACTATATGGTCATGTTTTCAGATACCCTTTTTGCAATGTTTATTTTGGCCTTTTGGGAAATTCAAAACTTGTTTGAAAGCACTTATTATTATCTTCTAAAGCACGAGAAAGAAAAGGCTAAACAAAAATAGGTCCAAGAGCCGGCTATGAATTTCCTGAGTTGACAATTGAATGGGGATTATGTTCATGTAAATGACTGAGACTCTCTCGTCTTTCTTGTATCGATCATATCTTTCAGAAGTGTTTATTTAGTTGAGTCCATTTATGGTGCTCATTTGTGCAAATCGTATTGGAAGCATATAGCTGCTCATAATTATTTTCTATCACTTTTAACAGATCAGAACAGTTAAAGTTAGTAATGTCTCACTAACTGCGTCTGAAAGGGATGTCATGGAGTTCCTCTCCTTTTCAGGGGATATCCATTTTGTTGAAATGCAAAGGTCAGCCTCTTGAGCTGCAGGTAGACCAGTTTTTGCATAATGGCGTCTTAAGAGTGTTTGTGTTACCATTTCACAGGGAAACAGGAATGAGTCAGCTAGCATACGTCACATTCATGGATTCATGGGGAGCAGATACAGCAATCCTTTTATCGGTATGTAAGCTATATATGGATCAATGGTCAATATTTGGAGTGAGAATGGGTCAGTATCGTTAGTTCAAACAATAGTTCAAAATTTTAAAATGTGAGAAATGTGGTTGAACGAATGATTAAATTGCACAGGCGTTCAACACCATAAAATTTACTAAAAAAGGTAAGCAAATGATGAAAGTACGATGGAAATTTAGGAAAAAGCTTTAGGTCTATGCTGTTTGCAGTTAGCTTTACACTTAAGAAATTAGAAGCTTGACACACTAGATGCAGACTACCAATGCTTAAAAGCCTTTTACACACTATAATGGCTTGTAAAAGAAAGCTTGTTTTATGTGGCCCCACTAGCCCTTCAGCATCTCTCTCTCATATATGTGTTGATTTTATGGGTTAATCGAACTAATTCCTTTGCACTTCATTTTTATGTTAAATATAATGTTTCAGGGATCCACGATAGGTGATCACTCAGTTTCCATAACGCCAGTTGAAAATTACCAGCTGCCTCCTCATGCTCCTCCTCTAATCCTGGTAAGTTCTATGGCTTGCATAGGATCGTAATATGTATTCGAATTTTCTGGATATTCCTTATCTATATGCTGCTCGTAACATGTATATGAAGTGCATGGAGAAGGACCTGCACTTGCCATGTTTCTTGCATCTAGTTTTAGTTGTGTCAAATGAATGAAACATCCCCGCCCCCTCCCCCAACACTCACACGTGCACGCGAGAAGGAGTGAAAGGAACCCCAAAGAGAAACAGAAATGGACTTGATGTGGAAACTGATTTCCTCTGTATTTATGATCTCTGACAGTGTTGGATATTCGTTAAAGCATGGTCCTGATCGTTTGCATTTACGAGTTCATGCCTTTATGTTTTCTATTTTTGGGATGGTTCGGGTTAGCGAAACAAGAATGTCGCCCTCATATGCTTATTCACACCTCAATTGCCGCTTAATTGCAATGATGATTTGTTTCTTTCTCTTACATTAGTGTGTAAATAAGGGCGTGGAATAAAAATCTCCCTTTATGATGCACAAGACAAGACCCAATATTTTACTTGACCTGTTCTCAAGAATGTGGTAGCAATATTAGAGACGTTTTTCTTTGTCGTAATGGTGGTTATGGCTGGACAAAAATAAACATCATTGGGAAGGATTTCCAAGTTCTATGTTCTGTTTGGAAGGTTTCCTTCGATTCCTTGTTAGACATGTTTCAATCTATGCTACCGTTTTTTTGGACTAAGGATGCCCTTTTTTTGGTTATTTGATCTTCCGTACGAGTTCACCCTCCTTTTGGCAGTTCTTCCTTTCAATTAATCCTTAATTAAGCAACAAAAAAATAGTATGTTTATGAAGGCGTCGTTACTTCTCTTTTAATTTGGTTGTCTTCTTATTAATCTGAAAACATGGTCAGATATGAGAATCATAACATCATGCTGGTAGATAAGTGTTCGCTGAATACAACGAGTATATCAACGAATGGAGAATAACTCCAGAAAATGTCTGGTGTCATCTATTCTGGAATAGCTATGCCCATTTTTGATAGCATAAGACCTCTCAATTCTCAAAGACCAGTGGTCAGATAAATGATCAGTGGTCAGAGCATCCGAAAGTTATTCGAAAGAGGCATCTTCACGAGAACCTTTGGTGGTAATTTCTCTAGCGGTTTCAACCTCTATTACACTGCAATTTCTTAATCTACAAAAGTTAATGCAGATAAGAGATCTGGGGTAATTGATGACATGTAAACCATATCCAATTTACTTTTTACTATGGCACCACGCCACAGATTTATTTTTGTAGAAATAGTTAATGTCGTTTTTACAGAAATATTCAATAGTAAAGATATATATGAAGTACGATTGCAGAGTTGCAGTTGGATACAATTTAAAAGAATAAATGATCCCTGCTGAATATCATCTGAGTTTTTACTGAAGGCCTGCCTGTGGATGCCAGACCTTAGAACCCAAACAGAATTCAACCATTGTAAAATCATGTGATTTAACTTTGAGCATGAAAAAATAAAATCTTTTTCAAGCATATACACACAAAGCCTACTCTGGTGCATAAAGAGAAAGACATATGGAATATACTCCGTAAAGTTGGGAGGCTACAAGAAACTAATGGTACTGGCATGACTTTTCAATAAAAAATTTAGTAGAATTGATCATGAACATGATCTTTAATATTTGTTGGCCCTAATGTGAGGACATTCTACTATGCATTCAGCATCAACTCCAACAAAATCTATAAATCACATAGAGAACGGCCCCATTTTTCGCAATCCTGGTATGTTGTTAGAATCCTGTTTGTTTTGATTGATCACCCTGAACAGCTGAAACAAGATCTTCATAGGCCCTATGCGCCATAGACTATTCCGTCTATCTTCTTGGCTTCACCCCCCACCTTGTGCAACCGAAACTCTTGGATTTGGTCTTTTTTGAAAGATATTAACTTGGAAGTGAGGAGCGTTGATTTTTTCTCATTTTACTGCGTAAACTCTCTCTTTAAAAGAGATAATGTATCATTTCCGATATAGAAATAGGCTAAACTGCTGCAGGACTTGTGCCCGTAGATCATGCGTGTCTAGGATTCCTATATTCATATATATTGTTTTCCTCTTTTGAAGGATACAAAACCGATGGCCTCAGGTTCAGCTGTTAAAAAGGCTGAGGATGTTGTGAGCACCATGCTTGCCAAGGGCTATGTCTTGGGAAAGGATGCTTTTAACAAGGCAAAATCTTTTGATGAAAGGCTTCACTTGACATCGAACGCCTCAGCTACTGTTGCTTCCATTGATCGGAAGATTGGACTGAGTGAGAAATTAAGTGCAGGAACTGCTGTTGTGAATGTAAAGGTTAGAGAGATGAATGAGCAGTACCAAGTGTCTGAAAAAACAAAATCTGCTTTAGCAGCTGCTGAGCTGACAGCCAGCAACGTGGGATCTGCTATCATGAGCAACCGTTATGTATCCACTGGAGCTTCATGGGTCTCGGGAGCTTTCACTGCAGTTGCGAAGGCAGCTGAGGACGTGAGCACTATGACCAAGGAAAAGGTTGAAAAAGCCGAGGAGGAAAAGCAGGAGACCCTTTACAAGCAGAGGGCAGCAATAGTTAGTGACTTTGCACACCTTCACCTTGATGATTCTTCAGCTGGGGAGCTTCCAGTCGTCCCTGTTAGTTCTGATGATGACCGTAAGCTCGGAATTATATGAATTCTGCAGTTTATGAAAAAGCTCAGATTTTTGATTGTCCATGATATTTCACAGGAGTTATACGGTTGATTGTCTGCGCTGCAACACCAGGATTATATATACAGTTGCTTCTTGTTGTACAACTGTCAGTATTGTGCAGTTTCTGGGCAATCTTATCTAGCGTTCTTGTATTTCCAGGAACATTTTTCTAACAGAAGATCGGTTGATATACCTCAACGTCTATGTCCATGTTGGTTTCTACGGTAGTCTATTTTGCAAAGATTTATAGGAGTGGTTGTCCACCAACTTTAGCAGCTGACCCAACGAAGCAACCTGTTCTTGCAGTTCAATGGTCGTATGATTAGGCCCCAATGTCAAGCGGATGTTTTTGTTTTAATTTGTGCCTGAACAAAACTTTAGGACCTGATGTTATAAGACTAGATTGTATTTCCTGATGAAAAATTACCGTCTGTAACCCGAGTTTTCGGTCTTGAACGGTTTTGTCTCAGATAAGGCAATCATTAATTTGTCAGATTTTGGACCCAAAATGCAAGTTTAGGTTGTGCAAGTTCGAAATAGAAATTGTCATCCAGAAGCCTGCTTTTGAAGTCGGGCGTTTTGTCTCCATATCCGGCAAACATTTTTCAATAAATTTAGGACCCAAAATGCAACTTTAGGGACTTGAGTTGTAAGATTAGATTGTGTTAGGTTTCTGATGGATATTATCGTCCAAAATCCTAATTTTAGGACTCCAACGATTTTGCTACCAAATGATTTTTCAATTAAATTTTGGGCCCAAAATTCAAGTTTAGAGACTAGTGCTGTAAGATTAGGTGATAAAAATTATTGCCAAAATCCTAATTTTGGGACTTGGACAAATTCACCACCAAATTAGGCAAAAAATTTCTCATCGTGTTTTGGCCCAAAAAGCAACTTTGGTAACCTGATGCTATAAGATTAAGGAATTAATTTTACTCACCACCTCATACTTAGGGGCTAATTGTACCCAGAATTTTTGTTCTAATTTTGGCATCTAGCACTAAAAATTTGCAAATTTAGGTATCAAGCACCGATTAACAATCAAAATGACCTTTGACCACGGTTTTTTTGGGTCAAATTGGTATCTTTGCCTGGAATCCTAATTTCGCTGCCTTAATTTCAACAACCACCCCTTCTAAACCCTTCTCACTTACACTTTCTTCAATCCATCATCTCCACCCCTCACTCACATTCCGAAGTCTTTGACTACTTTTTCCAACCCGTTTCCCTGAAAGTAGTTGGCTGTGGCTGTCATGGGTACTTCATCCGTAATTTCTAGTCAAGTCATCGGTAGAAACCCGGGTTTCAAAATGGGGTATTTGGTAGTTCAGTTTCACCTCCAAGAGTTCACCTTAGTGGGGGGAAGAAATTGAAACTGAATGTCAAGATTTGCGTACAAGCAGTGATGCAAGTGGGTTTGAAAGAATCAAAGGGTTTGGAGGGGTCTTTAGGATTTGATGTAGTTTTTGAGAGGGAATCGAGGGAAAATGGGTTTCTGTGGATGAGGAAGACCAAGCTTGTTTGCACGGTTGGGCCAGCGTGCTGCACGTTAGAGGATTTGGACGAGTTGACATTGGGAGGGATGAACATGGCACGGCTAAACATGTGCCATAATTCTAGGGAATGAATGTCATTCAGGAAGATCAAGAAATTGAATTCAGGAAGATCAAGAAATTGAATGAGCACAAGGGGTTTTGTGTATCTGTGAGGATTGATACAAAAGGCTGTCAGCATGTGGTTGATCATGGTGCTCCTTCCTCTGTCAAAGTAGATGTAAGAAGACAGATTTTTAAATTAACTTGTTCCATATATTTGATATAGCAGGAGAAAATAATCAAAATTTAACCATTCTCACAGTGGTGGGAAGCCAGAGACGCGGCGGCACTAGAGGCGATTTCTTGGTGCTGATGGTGGAGCACGGTGGTGGGGGGCATTGAGAGAGAGAGAGAGAGAGAGAGAGAGAAGGCAGTGCGGAAGAGGGGAATTACGTGAAGGGCTTAGGGGTTAATGCTGACTGGATTTAAGGGGGGTGAAGAGATCATTTTGCCCTCAAAAAATTATCAGACATTTGGTCAAATGTCATTTTATCCGTCATTTGGTGCTTGATACCGAGGTTTTTGAATTTTTGGGATACCAAAATTAGAACCACTGGGCGTCGGGTATAATTGGCCCCTAACCTAAGTATGATGTGGTGAGTAAAATTAATCCTAAGATTAGGTTGTGCAATGTTTCTGATGAATCGTTTGAAACCCTATTTTTGAGACTCAAACGGTTTTGCGCACATATCATCCGAATATTTCTCCTGTCAAACTTTGGGCCTAAATCACAACTAAGGAGACATGTTGGTGTATGATTATGTTGTGTAAGGTCCTTGATAAAAAGAGGTTGCTAAAATCCTAGGTTTTGAACTCAAACGGCTTTGCCCGCAAATCATTTAGGACCTAAAACGCAACTCTTAAAATTGATTATGTAAGATTTAATTGTGACAGGTCCCGATGAAAATTGACATCCGAATCCCTTTTTTTGGGACTCAGATGCTTTTTTCCCCATATCAAAAGAACATTTTTCTTTTGAATTTTGGTCTCGAAACGCAACTATGAGAACTTGATAATGTTGGATTATGTTATTATGCCTTGTCACCGATGAAAATAGTCGTCCAGAACCTTTAGTTTAGGTCTCCAACAGTTTTACCCCTAGGTTAGGCGAACATTTTTCTGTCAAATTTTGGGCTCAAAACGCAACTCCATTGACCTAATGCTATAAGGTTAGGTGGTGCCAGGTCCATGATTAAAATGGTCATTCAGAACCTATTTTTTGGTTTCACTATTTCACCCTAGTTTTTCGGTTTCCTAATTTTTGTACACAAAACACAACGATGGAGACCTAACACTGTAAGATTAGGTTGTGCTAGGTCCTTGATGAAAATCATCGTCTAGAACCTTAGAATTGGGACTCAAACGGTTTTAACCCCAAAGTAGGAGAACATCTTTTCAGTCAAATAGGCTCAAAACGCAACTTTGGAGATCAGTTGTATAAGATTAAGTTTTGCAAGGTCCTTCTTGAAAATTGTCCTCATAAACCTATTTTAGGACACTTAGTTGGTTTTGCCCCCAAAATTAGGCAAACATTTTTCTATCAAACTTTGAGCCTTAAAAGCAATACGAGGACCTAATTTTGAAAGATTAGATTATACCAGGTTGTTGATGAAAAGTGTTATCTGGGACCCTGATTTTTAAACTCAAACGATTTTGCCCCTAGATTAAGTCAACATTTTTGGTTAAATTTTTGGGCTCAAAAAGCAATTCAGGTACCTGATGCAGTAAGATTTGGTTGTGGCACCTCATGAAAAGTGTCATCCGAAACCCTAGTTTTGAGACTCAAACGGTTTTGCCCACACATCATAGGAATATTTTTGGGCTAATTACACCTATGTCCCTGAGGTTTGGGGGTAATTACACTCGAGGACACAAAGTTTCAAAATGTAACACTTATGTCCGTTGACAAACGGAACCCTAAAAATTCTAACGGTTTTAACAAAATGACTTTATTACCCCTGACTTTAAAATAAATTACCCACTTAATTTACTGATTATTCTTCCTCTCCCCACACCCAGCACCCACACCCCTCCCCCTGCCCCCCGCCCCCAACCCCATTTCTGTCACTTCTGCATGAACGGAACGGGGTCAAGGACAGCCCCCAATCGCCATACCCCTGCTGCGGGGGAGAAGAGAAGAGATGGAGGGGAAGAGCGATGGCGACGTCGCCGGTGGTGGATCTGTTTTGTTCAGCGAATAACAGAAGGGACTGCCAGAGGAGAAGGGGGCTGCTAAGGTGAGGGAAGGGGCTGTCGGCGGGGAAGGGGACTGCCGGAGGGGAGGAAAGAGGTTGCCGGGGTGAGGGAAGGGGCTGTCGGCGGGGAAGGGGACTACCGGCGGGGAGGGAAAAGGTTGCCGGGGTGAGGGAAGGGGCTGTCGGCGGGGAAGGGGACTGCCGGCGGGGAGTGAAGAGGTTGTCGGGGTGAGGGAAGGGGCTGTCGGCGGGGAAGGGGACTGCTGGCGGGGAGGGAAGAGGCTGCCGGGGTCAGGGAAGGGGCTGTCAGCGGGGAAGGGGACTGCCGGCGGGGAGTGAAGAGGTTGCCGGGGTGAGGGAAGGGGCTGTCGGCGGGGAAGGGGACTGCCGGCGGGGAGGGAAGAGGCTGCCGGGGTGAGGGAAGGGGCTGTCGGCGGGGAGGGAAGAGGCTGTCGGGGTGAGGGAAGGGGACTGCCGGCGGGGAGGGAAGGGGCTGCCGGGGGTGAGGGATTGGACCTAATTTGGAAATTAGGGTTTCGGGAAAACCCTAATTTGGAAATTAGGGTTTCGGGAAAACCCTAATTTGCAAATTAGGGTTTCAACAAAACCCTAATTTTGGGTTTTAAAACCCTAATCTTTAATTATGGCTTGAATTCTTAATTTAAAAAGGGGTAGTATCGTCATTTTAAAAATATGTATTGATGACATCAGCAAAAAAATACACTTTTTGGACGGAACCCTAACGGATGGACACGGCTGATACATTTGAAACATGTTTGGTCACGGAATGTTATATTTTGAAACTTTATGTCCTTGACTGTAATTATCCCCAAACCTCAGGGATATAGGTATAATTAGCTCAATATTTTTTTATGAGATTAAATATGAAAGATTAAATACACGTTATTACCTTGAAAGTATCCTAAAATCTCACTTGAAAGTTCAAAATTTTATTTTATTTTACATATAATGGTATGTAATTTCAATTTTACAATAAATAATCCAAATTTCTAACGTTTTATGTAAGAACCGGTGAGGGCAATTTTTTCAAGCCAATTTTTTTTTCAAACTCTCGTTTAATCCCACGTATTCTTGAAAATTATAACCACGTATGTATGAGGGGGAGAAGAGGGGAGGGGGAAGGAAAAACAGAGGCATCGGTCACCGACGTTTGGTGTGCTGATCATGGTGGATGTCGATCAGTTGCCAGAGAAGGTGCCATTGTAGTGGCAGATCTGGGGGCTTGCTTGAACAACCCTCTTCTTTTTTATTTTTCAGTGACGGTAAGCCATAGGGGGCAGCGACGCAATGGCGGCGCGGTGCTGTGGATCTGGTTCCTCGCCGGCCGTCGTGGACCCAAAGGTTTCTTGGTGATAGATCGGTGGACATCGGGGTTTGGCAGCGGTGGTTGATGCCGATCGTGGCGGTGGTTAGTATCGATTGTGGCGGTGGTGTGGCCTTCGTGGAGGTCGGCGACGGATCTACGCCTGTGGGACAGGTGGTGGAGATCCGGCTGATCTGGTGGTTACGCCGGTTGTTGATTCGTCCACAGCACCCGCCTTCCTGCCGAGACCGATCGCGACGAGTGCATCGTCTCCCCCCCCCCTCTCTCTCTCTATACTACTGATCTCTTTTCTCCAATTAGATCGTTAACTGCAGATCACAAAAACACTCTCTTATCTACTTTTTCTGATGACATTTTGTTTAATTCTGAAATTTCGCTAGCGGTAATGATCTTGGCGCCGACTATACTGATCAAGTCGTATGGTGGTGCCGCCGCGGTGGTTGTGGTCTTGGCACTGGAGGCGATGTTGGTGCCGGTGTGATGTGATAAGACCGGCGCCGGCGGTGATTGTTGGTTGACGGCAGCGACACCGAGGCATGGTGGTGGTTTGGCAATGGAAATGCCGATCTGGTGTAGGCCGAATGTGAGGCGATGGTAGTGCTGCGATGATGCGGTGGCTGAAGATTTGGGTGAATTTAGTGCGGTTGCATGTTGTTGTGATTTGGTCTCTGCGTCTCTTTTTGTTGCCGGTTTTCTTTTTCTTGTCGCCGCCGAGATTTGCTGTCTGCTGTTTGGCCGTTGCCACCACCGGTGGTTTCTTTTGCTCAGGGGGTGAGGTGGTGGCTGTTACTACTCCGGGTAGTTTCTTCTTCTAAAGAAAAAAAAGGAAGTGAAAAATTGAAAAAGAGAAGAGAAAAAAAAAACAAAAAAAACCTAATCTAACATTTTTGTCTTTGACGGTTTTGCCCGGAAAGTTAGAAATTCGGATGGAAATTCTTACTTATTATGAAATTAAAATTACAGGCCCTATGTATAAAAAATAAAATTTTTGAATTCTTAAGTGAGACTTCGGGGTACTTTTAGGATACTAACGTGCATTTAACTCAAATATGAATTAGACATCAACTTTTGCTCGCAATTGTTGCTTATAGGTTGGTCATAATATTTTGGTCAAATGAACATTGACCTAAATATTCATAAATTGAATCCAGAGTCGTCCACCATCATTTTAACTTAAGACAGTTTAGGGCGTTTGTTCAAAACAAAAAAATATATATGTTTCAAAATTATAGTAGTTTAGGTAATAAATGTGCAAATAAAGAGTAGTTTAGCATAATACCCTCTCAACGGACGTAAAATACATTTTGAGGGTCAAGTTTTTCATTTCACTCATGTAAAAAACAAAAAATAGCCCTAACTTGATCGCTATTTCTGAATCGCCCCCAAGCCTTGCCATTGTCAACTCTTCCGCCCATGCCACCATCCTCGCTACTGCCACCACCGCTATTACGTCATCATCCCCGTCGCTGTTGTCTCCTCGTCCCCTCTCAATCCTACCTTTTCCCCCATTTATCTCTTGGTACCTTTTTCACATTGTCCCTGGCCCTTAAGTCTTTCACTGCTACTACTAACATTACTTCCTCCCCCCCCCCCCCCCCCACCCCAAACCGCCCCTGCCACTACCACCATCACCATCACGCAATGCCCCCTGCCGCCGCCGCCTCCTTTGCTCCCGAAACCCTAACTCTTCCCTTATTTCTCTTTCTGCCCTCTCTCCCCCATTCCCCCTCCCCCTAAATTCGCAGCACCAAGCACCGCCAGGGAGATCTCCAAAACACACCTCCCCCACCTTTGTCGCGGCACCAAGAACCATTATCGAGATCTCCAACCTCGGTCCCAGGGGTTTTAAAAAACTGTCGTTACGTATCTTAACAGCCGATTCGTAACGGGTTTTCAGGGGTCCGATACCGTTATACACGGATATACCGGTGCCAGTCAATTTCACAGGCATATTGCCATTACGAAACCGTAATGGGCCGTAACGCCGATAATTTTCGTTACGCAAGATATGACATCTAAAATTTTTGTCTCCTTCCAAGAATTATTGGAGAATTTTTGTCTCCTTCAAGCGCCAATCAATTATTGGGAAGAACTACAACCACCAATTTTCCTCTCTACAAGTTCCTCTCAACTTCAACCACCAATTTACAGAAATCAAAAACATACAAATCAAAAACAAAGAAAGAACTGATCGGCGTGTAGAAGAACTGAAGCAATAAAGCCTAAAGGAGAGCACCTGCAAACTGCCACTAAGCGTGGCTAATACGTCGGTGTTTGGCTGTCACCGGTGTTGACTGACTTGACTCACCTGGGTGGCTGACTGGTTGGGACTTGGGTGGGTGACTCACGACTAGGTGGCTGTGAGTGCATGGCGCCGTTGTTGCGGTGGACGTGGGAGATTGGGGTCGGTGACGGCGTGGGAGTCGTACGTGGTGGACTGTGAGAGACAGAGTGCAGCGAGTCTTTTGACTTTTGAGAGAGAGGCAGAGAGTTTCAATTAAAATGGGTCAAAATTGTCAAATACTCAGATATTTGTTTGACTTATGATCTACACATAATTAGTATTATATATTTAGATTTATTACTTCTATCTATTATTTTTCTCTCTATTAAAGAGTAAGTGTATTGTTTAACTTGAGATTTTAGCTTAACAATGAGTTTCAAACAAACTTTAAACCATTAAAAGCATTAAAATGAAACATCTTAAGCTCACAACCCTCGTGTCATTGAGTTTTAATCATTTGTTAACGGTTAAAAAAAATTCACAGTCACGAACCAATTCCCGTTACGTAACATCCGATACTCTCAATACCGTTACACCGCGACTGCGGCCGTTATGTATCCCGATTCTGCGATTTAAAATCATGCTTGGTCCACAATTTCCATAACCTCTGAATCACCGACCCCTCACCATCTAGTGAAGAATTTGTTACCGTGGCGGTGGCGGTGGCAGTGGAAAAGAATTAGGCTCAGAAAGAATAATTACCTGTTTCAAATTATTGAGATATGCCCAAATGTTAGCATATTTAATGAAGTAACTTTTTTTTTTTAGCTACACAATCGCCTTAAACTGTTTAAAGTTCGAAAACTCGTGAATGGCAGAGTTCCATTGATGAATATTTAATAGGTTGTGTCAATTGGCCAAAAAAATTATGATCAGTGATTATTTTGGTCAAATGTTGGGGGTTAAGTGGTGTTTAATCCAACTATTTAAGTAATTAATGCATAAATATACAAAGCCTTGGGCAACTTTCTTCTCTGGCGGCTCCAGTTCATTACCCTTCCACACAAATTTTCCCAATAGACGCCTAGATTTTGATCAAGATCGGTTAGAATGCCAGGACTGGAATTTGGGGTCCTAATTATTGAACCTTCTTAGTGACCGAAAATTTTGTTATACTTCAACATTCGGTAGAGAAAGCGAGAGAGGAAGAGCATTCGAAACTGGATTGAGTTTAGCTTTGTTTAGGTAATGAGAAACGAAAGAAACTAGTAGAGGAAGACACCCGATGTAGATACAAAGAGCTACTAGTTCTCTCCCATTGGTGCTCAAAGAACTCGTTACACGGTTGGGAGCATGGGTTTGGATTATTAAGCGTGGTAGTCAAGTATGTCATAGGATACCACACTGCATAATTGTCTTCATATCTTCACAATCACGGTGCTAATAAATGCACAAGATCGAACATATATGACTGTGCAGCAACAACGACTAAGCCTCTCTCACGATGCATAACTTCTGTGAGTACGGATGGGAATGAAGGATTCTTGTATGGTTTTGATAAAATTTGCATATAGCTTTGACATCTCAAAGCATATTCCACAGTCGCACAGTATACAAGAAACCTGCTTGTGGAACGAATTCGGACATCCCTACTGTCAGGAACTGGTTATACTTGCCTAGTAATGAATGCGTACAAATAGAACTTGTTATACTTGCCTAGTAATGAATGCTTTGTACCTACGATTCATCCCTACTGTCAGGAACTGGGATGGTAATCGAAGAATGCACAAATTCTGTACGGGTTGTCTACTTTTGTATGGACAAGTTTACAACAACTGCAACTCTAGTGCTGTATTGGAAGTGGAATAGATCTATGTTCAGTAATCAGTACTGATCAATCTTCAGGGAAGTACCT
The DNA here is from genome assembly GCA_033070095.1 of Escallonia herrerae. NCBI lineage: Eukaryota > Viridiplantae > Streptophyta > Magnoliopsida > Escalloniales > Escalloniaceae > Escallonia > Escallonia herrerae. The sequence goes on along the minus strand of JAVXUP010003504.1, from coordinate 25,403 downwards.
ACTTTTTCTCATGTCTTTACAATGGCTGAGAGGAGATGCCCATGCTCAATTCTTGCTAGCATATGTACTGTACTAACCACTCCAGGCTCTGTCAAATATGAACATGCATGCTATCAGGACCAATAACAGAATTTTTTAACAATGTTCTGCTTTCTTCGACAAATTAGTGTTGCAGAACACGAAGCTTTATAAAATGGTATATACTCGTTCTCACAGATAATTTTACCTGTATGCATTCAGAAAGATCAGCATCATCTTTTGTTCTGGCATGAGTCTGTAAATGCAAAATGTTAGCGCATTTTACCAAACTCTTAATGCAGTTTCTTGAGGAAACATACTTGGTAGAAAGACCGAACTAGAGAGATAGTTTAGGTATCCAATGCAAGAGCATCTTCAACTGGCTTAAGTAAAAGTTGTAACAATGACCCATTACAGAACGAAAAGCCATATATCTTAGATAAAACCTCGTCTAGAGTGAGCTAATTATATATTAATGGTACGATAAAGACCCCATGTAGATATTTCAAATACAAGATAATCATGTAATTACATGGAATGTCAACGACAGCTTAAGGAAGTTATGCAGTCCAGTTCAAGATTGCATACCTCTGCGACCTGGTGCCAGGATGCTCCTTGATTGGCTGATAGAGAAGCAAGGATGACTAGCCCAGCTGCTACAGTTGAAGGCCAGTATCTGAGCTGCTCATGGCCCTGCACCGCTAGCACTGCCAAGTACTTGGCAGTGTTCTCCATCTTGTCATCAGCTCTTGCAGCTTTTAGGTAGTACCTGATTTAGTCGTACAACAAGCAGAGGAAAAACAGATTGCTCTTAACCCATAATTAAAAGGGGTCACAACCTCAGACTACTAAATTACACACATCTGATGAAGTAAGTTTCGGAAAATTCTGTACCATAAGAAGCTGTACAAGGTAGGCAAGAAGCATTGGAATTTGAGGACTTCTTGTACCAGCCATTCCATGGCCACCACTTCACACCTGCTATAGCAACTGCTTCCTATGGTGAATGCCTTTTGACGCACACTGAATATATTACAGCAAAAGAGTGCTGTTAAGGTTCCCCATAAGCAGCAAGAATTCACTTTTCTAGCCAATTGACATTTATGTATAACATTTAAAAGTGATGCAAGACCAATTCTACTAGTTATTAGATATTTACATTCTCCTACAATATCATGTGCAGCCTAATTCATTCTCCTAAATATACAATGAGATATACGTCATGAATGCCTTCAATGCTATCCTGCGTGGGATAATATATTCCAAGGATAAGAGTCATCTCGGGGAAAAGGTCTACTCAATTTTAAGAAAATCACATTCATAGTGCTTTAAAATAGGACAACAGAGTATGTGCATATATCATCCACCCTGCGTGCACCCTACCTTATTTTTCGTTTTCTATCCTGAGAACTTCTTTCTAGAAGCTTAATTGAAGTCCAGAGGCTGGGTTCATGTAAGTCCGGCATGATCATCACGGTGCCTCACCGTCATAAGATAATTAAGAAGTTCTATAATTGGAAGGCATTCTCTGAAAAAGGAGAATTTATCAGTCGGTGCCTTTCCTACCTGGGGATGCCTGTTTATCAGTCAGTGACTGAATAGAGCAGACTTTAGTTGCTTCCAGATTTCTTTTGGCTTCTGATAACTCCTATGATACTCTTTCTGCAGAATTGATGATTCAGCAATACGTAGTTGCTACACTTTGAGAAATAGTACCGAGGAGAATAATTAAAAGTTTGTACTGTAATGACCATATTCATGATGCTCTAAAATTCTGAAGTCCTATGGTTAGTGATCATATTCGTACTAGTTACTCAACCAAGAAAGCCTTTTGCCTTTCCCATTTGACCTTCTTAAGCAAAAGACCGGCTGCCTCAATATTCTGATGTCAGTTATGGGACTGCGTTTTAAATCTAGCACTTTGTTCCTAAAAAACGCGTAATGTATCTGTAGAAAAGGCTCATGGCCATCATTTAAATATGCACCAACACATAATTTAATAACAGAAGATATTCGTTTTCAAACGTGGACATGATTATAGAACCTGTTGAAGGGCTGGTTTTCCTCAATCCTAATGGCAAGAGCGAGACAAGCAATTCCAGCAATTTGAAGATTCCTCTTGTTTTTGAAGTACCCTTTACTCAGGAAGCGGTCAAGGAGGCTCACGCCCAGAAACAATGTCTCCCTCTGGAACTCCTTGCCATTTGATTGCTGCTTAATTCAATCATCACACCCAAATCAGTCACTGCATACTATGAAGCGAAAGAACATTACAGCACCATCACACAAGTAATTTACACCTGTGACCTAAATTCAATTCTTTCTTCAGTAACTGAAAAAAGTCAATTTTTGTGTGGTTGACCTTTGATATATGCTGGGAAACGAAACCGTATGGAATGTGAACTCGTCCAACAGAATGTACAATTTATTCTTCAAGCACAACTGTCAGGCTACGATGATAAAAATCGCCATAACTGACCTTAACAAAGACGAGTAAGTACTAGAACAGCATGTAAATAGTGGGAAAGTGGGCCCGAGAATAACGGACCTCAATCATCCAGTGCACCATCTGCAGGCGCTGCTGAATGACTAAATTGCCATAGCCCGTAGTGGAGCTGTACTCCTCGGCGTAGTCGTGTACGTATACTTGCCTCCTCTCCCTGGTTCTTGTCATCTGGTAGCTTTCTTCGTCCTCCTCGTCTTCCATTCTCTTCGCCATCTTCAGAAAAATTTGAAATCACAAAAGTAACACACACAAGACTCGAAATTATACACTAAAATTTTGTATTCACACACACACAATGAAATTGTTCTCTTAAACACACAAAAGTTTGCAACGAAAAACACAGACGGCTATACATTTGATTGAAAAACCGTACACACCCAAATTGCATATCCACACACAGATGGCTATACTTTTGATTGAAAAACCATACATGTCAAAATAATACATTCACGCTCTCTAAAATATGTATTCGCACACGCAGACGCGCTAAAATTGAATATTTACGCATGCATGTACGCATACACATTTTAAAACAATGCATTTTCACACTGAAATAATACATTCATGTGCACCCACATATTAAACGATACACACACACATTTTCATTAAAAATGTAAAAATAAACACTAAAAATGTATAGAGACACTCATTGAATTAAACCAACAGGCGGCAGTAAACACGTACTAAATTAAACCAATACAAGCACAGTAAAAGCTAAATCAGTACTCACGCACACTAAAAATTAACTATATACACACTATAATACAAGAGCGTACACACTCTTAATCAAACCGATACATCACACTGAAACTAAACAATTAAACGCGCACACATGCAAACTGAAACCAACTATCAAAAGTGAAAAACTCACGGCATTAGCTCCACCAGACCACTGCTCCTCGCCACCCAAACATCCACTAGTACGCAAACCAGAAGTCGACCTACAGAACTGCTTGCCAAACTCCACGAACAACTGGTACGTCGGAGACGGGCTACTATCGTCTTCCACCGACCGCACCGAGAACTGGCTCCCGGACTCGTACCATATCGACGGCGTGTAGTCCGACAGGTCCAGGTCTGAGCTCTGCGGAAATACCTCTGACTGCAGCTCCGTGTAGGCCGACGAGTACTCACTGTCGTCCTCGCACGTGAGGCTCTCCGAGCAGGCCAGGTCGAACTCGGCTGCCTCGAGCCGCGGTATCCGAGTCGACTCTGCGCAGCTTCTCGAAACTTCCGACACGTCATCACATTCTCTGTTTTTTACGATGTGTGAACAGATGCTTTCAGATTTCGTTTTGGAAGGTGAATCCAGGGCGGAAGTGACTGAAACGACGGCATTTTTCTTGATTTGGAGTCTGTTCTTATTTTCTACACCAGACTTGCAAATTTGGTCGGGAAACTCGCTGGAGATCGTCAAATCCGACTCGGCGCAGTTTCGAGAAACTTCCGACACCTTATCATCTCCGGTTACTCCGTTTTCTCCGTTTCTGATCAGTGTGACGGAGATTTTGCCGGTATATGAGCATGTGCTGCCGGAAGTGACTGAAACGGCTTCCTTTTCATTGAATTGAACTAAATTTTGATCTCCAGTCACATTTCCGCCGATCTTCCGTGTAACTCCATCGGATAATTGCTGAACACATGAAGTTTGAGATCTCGAGAGTCCGTCCGAAGCTTCACTTGTCGTGATAGTCTCCTTTGAATCCTTCGAACTTCTCGCCTCTGCACGAACTGCTAGTCCAGAGCACGACTCGACACAAGACGGCTCCGATAATTCCGGCACGAAATTCTCCTTCTCCTTCTCCTTCTCTCTCTGCTTGCTATAATAAGACCTCGTGATCCTCCGAAACGTTTCGTCTCCGGCTCCTCCTTCGAGACCTCTCTTCTTCAGTGACGTCGTTTTGGGCTCGTTGGCCGAAACTCTGCTCGAATCACACGAAGCTTCAACGTCAACTTGACTCGTCAGGTGAGAATCGGAGATCATTGGAGCCGGATACGTACGGAGGACCGGAGAGAATTGCGATCGCTTCCGTTGAGGGAGGTTGGAACGGAGCTTCTTCATGACGGAGGTCTGCAGTAGTGATTGGATTTTGCGCTTCATGCAGAAAAGGAGTTTGAGTTTGCACGTTGTATCAGTGTGAGTTTTTGTGGATCCTGATTGGTTGAAGAAAATGTGATTTGAGCACGTAAGTGTGTGTGTGTGTGTGTGTGTGTGTGTGAGTGTGTGTGTGTGTGTGTGAAGAGTTGAAGCGGTTAAGAACGCGGGGAAGTTTGGGGGGGGTTGGGGTTAAATATGGTGTGGTTTAGGTAGGGCCGACGTCAACGTCCGACAACTGTCACGTTCATGCGCAGGTTCATGATAAGAATGGCTAAGCACGGGGGATGCACGTGACCCACTTTGACTTGGAGGAGAAACCACTAATTTTCACCTCATACCAGAATTTTGATCTCATCGTTTTCATTTCACTTGTAGCATACCTCAAAATAAGTGACGGTGCTTGCTCAAAATGTGTTGTATTAATTTCTCTCATTGATTTCTTTCTTTGTGGGTCAGAACAAAATATGACAATTTGATCTGTAGTCGATGAATGTTGACCAGCCTCGGTCTTATAGAGTGATTTTTTTTTTTTTTACTTTAACCAAGTCATGGAGTGAGTTTGATAGTTAAATTTGAAAACCGTACCAGCTTCAGCTTCAGGTGGGGTTTGGTTTTAAATAATGTCTCGGTATTCTACCCTATCCACTGCCCCATACCCGCCCAGCTTATAGGGCTATCTATTAGTTCACCCCCAACCCTCATTCAAAATTAATGATTAAATCTCATCCGTGCATCTTGTTGGTATAAATAACAAGACATAAAATCCTAGCCACAACACCAATTCTCTTCTTCCACACATCTCTCTAAGTCGCTCCACCTCCACCTAACCTTGTCTTTTCCACACCACCGAACCCTAGCAACACCACTGAACCCTAGCAACACCACTGTTGCGCGCTAATTATCCACAGCCCCACACCGGTCCATCCATTGACTGCTAACGAGCGTCATTACGCCCCCAATCATCCACACCATTGTTGTGCTACCGATAATCCAAGGGTAAGCAGCATATTGCGGCACAATTACTCCATCGCTCGAGCAGCTGCATCTATGCACCCTATTCTATTAAGGAAAGGGGATCCAAACTGCATGTGTGATGGGTACCTAAATCAACTTACAACGAGCTTGGAGTTCTAAAATTACAACATTGTTCATCTATGTAGCATCTAGGTGTTGGTCGCGGCGAGGTCGGGTATTTTTATGGTGCATTGGATCAAGGATGCTATTCTCATCCCTTGATTCGATGGAGGGTTGAGACAGAGTCGGTCGGAGCCAAGGTTTGGGGGGTGCTGCGGGTAACGAATCTTACAAAATCTGCATCTGATCAGCCCCGTTACCATCCCTAGCCAAAACTTATAATTACGAAAGAGGCGTTATCCACAGAGATAAAAGGTGTTTTCAAAAGGCACAAGTGAGTGCAGTTAGAAAATAATACATTTATACGAATTTCGTTTGGCCAAAATGGGCTGGCAAGGACCATTTTTTATGTTTGTCCAGTACTAAAAGTTACTTACTTCGCCAAATATCAGCCATACTGGGGGAAGGAGGCAGTACGAGACGAGTTACACGTCTCAACCGCTATTCAAAGTTTTATACCAGGTTGTGAAAAAAAAAACTTTGGGGAGTATTGGATGATTTTCAGCCTCATATCAAATCTAGAAAGGCCTAAATCTTCTATCTTCCTAAACTCATGCGTCTCTCACTTTCATTTGTCACCACCAACCGATCTCACTTTTTCGATGTTAAGTTTACCCAAAATTAATTATTAAAAATCAATTTGAACCTCTATTTCAAAGTTCAATTCAAATTTTCAGATGAGAATATTTTGAGTTTTTTTTTAGCAAATTTCAGTTATCAAAATCTAAACATTTCGGCCCAATACTTAAAAATTTTCATGCTCAAAGATTTAAGTCTGCTGATTTGTTCCCAAAATCAGTTGATATGAAATTGGTCAAAATAATTGAGCTAATCCCAAAATTATGTCCTAAAGTGTAAAATTCCATTACTTAGCTTTCAAAACGTACCAAATTTTCATTGTTTCTACCGAATTTAGTCTAACTGTAGAAAGACCCTCATGTCCGTCAAAAATCTCAACGGCAAAATTTTCAATGTAGTGCTTTTTTAATTTCTTCGGACGCTCTTTTAAGACTCATCTTTAGCCAATGAGACGTCATGTACACTTAATTATGACCAAGGTACAACTGCACACCACCAGAATACTTCCTCACACCTAGTCATTCCAAGTGCCACAAAAATGTTCGTATTTTCAATTTAGTAAAGCTGAAGTTTCCACAACGAGAATTTAACTTGGGTATGTGTATAATGAGTCCACATACATGGATTTAAAATATATCTACAAAACTGTGAAGATTGAAGGGATTCGAAATTGATTTGCCTAGAAAGTTCAAAGGGCAAATATTGATCGATTATTAGGATAAATTCGGGATAAACGAAATTTTATAGAAAATGGATAGAGAACGTTAATTTTGATTTTTCATGTGAAAAGAATAAAGACGCAAACGCATATGTTACATATGTGCCTTTCTGGGGGTGGGGGGAGGGGGGATGGAAGAAGGGAGGAGTGCATGGGATTGAAATTGGTTTGAAGATATTGGGAGATATTTTAAATTGGATTAAATGCGCAAGAAACTCCATACTCTGGGCACCGTTAACACGAAACACTCAAAAAGTTTTTCTTTTTTGGTCTCATCACTCCACGCTTCCAATTATGTGCTCCATGTTGACAATAAGAGCCTTTTTTCATTTTTTTTAGGCAAAAGGGTCAATTCACGTTAAAATTCTTGTTAGCAGCCATGTGTTATACTTTATACTTGTTGGCAAAGCATGTGTCATACTTTATCCTTGTTAGCAAGCCACTTGTCATTTTTTTCATATCTCTCAATCTTTTGACCTAGCTATCCCACCCCTTCCCTCAAACACAGCGTCACCCCGTGCCACAACAGCGTGTCCTCTGACGTCGCCTAAGAGAAAAAAAAACCCTAGAATATAGCCAATCTTCAAAAAAATAAAAAAAACCCTAGAATTGAATATTGAGCATACGTCTTGGATAATGGAATCATAAAGATCATCGAGCAATCTATTAATTGAGGACTTGGAGTCGTTAATGGCTAGGGATTAGAGATTGAGATTATCATTAGAGGTGGAGGGTTCGGTTTTGGATTCGGGCTCATCGTGCCTTTTGTCGGGCCATGAGAGTTTTGCTTTGGGTGGAAGAACGGTGGAGATAACAGTGGAGGTGGAGGCTATAGTGGTAATGGTGGAGATGCCAGCCACTGGAGTTGACTGAGAGTTAAAGAGCAGAGTTGAGACTTGGGAGTAAGAGTTTAGCAAAAAGGAGGGGGGCTGTTCTGGTTGGTTTAGAGTAGAGGTGAGCAGCGAACCGTTCAAACCGATGGAACCGGACCGATCAAATCCGAACCGTGGATGAGCTTGAACGGTTTGGATTGAAAATTTCAAACAGAGGCCTGTACAGTTTGGTTCACGGTTCAGGAGTTTCAAACCGGCTATGAACTGAACAAAACTGAGGGTTATATAACTATTAAAAAAATATATACCTTACCCTAGTTAACTGAATCACCAAGGTTGAATTGACATGTTTGCCCTAAAATTATTCAACCTTATGTTTCATTCATCAGACACACACTTCAGCGGTAATTCTTCTTCTACTCTTCAACTCTTCTTCTTTAGAGACCACACACATAGAGACAACACTCCACATAGATCCTGCATATGATGACTTTGTGAAGATAAGGTGTCCATGCTGTAAATATGAGTTGTTGCATTGGAAAAAAAAAGAATGGTGGTAAAATGACATCTTTTTCTGTACAATTTTATGGGTGGATACAAAAGGTGGAGGCAGCACGAGAAAATAGTAGTATTGTCATCCAACCCAGCTGGTCAACCCCACATTGGATCTCACCATTTGTATGGGGGCAGATGGTTAATAGATAGATTACTGATCCATCGTGGGAGATAAAGAGTAAGAGTGGGAGGAAGAACAAAAAGGATCAGGATCCTCCGCACAAGGGAGAGTCGCTGCCTCATGACGTCCTCCGACCTAAGAATGCGAATGAGCATCCGAAATTAGAGAAGGATGAGGTGTGCGCTTTGACACACACGATAATGTACGTGAGGAAGAAGGATAAAGATAATACACATCGGGCAAGGGACTACGTTTCACATATTGCCTGAAAGATTGATGTAAGTTGCAAATAAATTTATTTATAGTTAAAATTTTGGCTGTGTATTCGATGTCTATTGCCTTTAATGTCTTCAATGTTAATTGCAGGCCTCATATGAACAGGTTAGGTGGTCTGGGTAGCAGCGCTGATAGTCATCAACATCCACGAGTACGAGTATCGGGGGATTGAAGCGGTGACTAGATACACCGGGGGACGTCAATAGGCAAAAAGTGTGTATGCGGTTTGCCCAATAAGATTGTGCGTGCCCCAATGGGAGCTTCCCCACCCCCTGATGCCCCTTCGCTTACACAGACACCGACCGTGGAGTGATGGTTACACCCGAAGGATGTTCGTCGCATTGCCATAGAGGTGTTCAGGATGATCAGGGCTCAGGATTAAGTACAAAACAATTATTTTATGAAGTCAATATATACATGAATAAACACAATATTCAATTGTTATAGAGATTAATGTGTCTGTGCCTTTACCTAGAGAACACTATTGCTAAATATATCGAGCCGGATCTGGATGGTAGTACCCCCGTGGACGATGAGGATCAGCAAGATCCAGATCTCAGTCTAGACGAGCCTTGAGCCCTTCCTTATTCCCCTTCCGTGCCCTCCCGGGGTTGTGCTCCCCTCTGCTATTTGTATCCCCCTTCCGTTCTTGTCCCTGCTTCTGTTATATCTGGTTTATTTTGAACAATATGGTATACATTTTATGTTCAATTGGTATAAAATTTTAAATTTGAATGTATATACAGTGTTTTAAGGTTAAATAATTATTAATGGATCATTAATTATTTAACCATAATATGGATTGAGAACTGAGTTATTAATGGGCTTGAATTTGAATTATAGATTGGCTATATCGATGGGCTTTTAGTGACGAAACTTTCATTGCTAAAAGTCTATTATATTTTGTAGGGGGGCTTTTAGCGATGGATCTTACGTCGGTAAAACCTTTTTTTCGTCGTAAAATATTTTTCGAAATTAATAATTTTTGAAAAAAGTTATTAAAATAAAATACGGAAATTATCTTTAGCAAGGGACATTTTGTCGCTAAATGAACTTAGTGTCCATCGCTGAAAGCTTATTTTTTAGCAACAGATTTTCAAATTCTATCGCCAAACTTTTGGCACTGGGGTTATTAGCAACGGACTTTTAGCGACCGGGTATCCATCGCTAAAAGTTTTTTGTGATGGAATAAGGACTTTTTGCGATGGATTAAGTCCTTTTCCTTGTAGTGACTAAACATGTTGAGATTGACTATCATTTTGTGCGCCAAAGGCTTGGTACCAAAGCTTTGGATGTTCGTTTTATTTCTAGTGTTGATCAGCCAACAAATATCTTCACCAAGCCACTCTCGATCTCGTGGTTTGAACTTCTTCAGTCCAAGCTCAGCGTACGTGATATGCTGAGCTTGCAGGGGCATATTAGAGCACATTCCACTCCTTCCTATCCTCACCATCCAAGATTACTCTCACATTCAGACACTTAAATTTATCTTATCCATTGTATAGTTAGTATTTTAAATGTATTCATTATTCCCTATAAATACACCTCTGGTGTACAATGCAAATAATGAATGAAACTATTTCTATAATACTACATGGTATCAGTGCTTTGGTTTGGTAAGGTCTTAGGTTCAATTCCTCTCATTTGAATATTTGGTCCCTTCATTAAAGTTCTATTTGCACTCAGTTTGTTTGTACACTTGGTGTTGGTGCACCTTGATTAGTCTTTTCATGTGCAATCAGGGACTTGCATGTGAAGGGGCATTTTGAAGCACAATATATATTATTGGCCTCATTCTCTAACAGCTTAAGCTTTTAGAGCAGATGGTAAATTAACAATCCAACACCCTTGTGAACTTAATACTCGCTTCAATTGATATTTTGCACTCGACGAGTAACTGTCATTGGAAATTGTTGGCTCCGGCCTTGAGTGATATTTATAAAGATCCTCATCCTTGCATCTAAGTGACCAACAGCTTCTACGCGTTGTTGGCTCTAGCTCTTAGGTTCGCCCTTTTTATGCCAAAGCGACCGATCACTTTCACGTATTATTGGCTCCGACTCTTAGGTTCACTCTTCTTGTGGCTAAGTGACTAGTTGCTTTTACATGTAATTGGCTTCGACTCTTAGTCATAAGCCTCTAGTGTGCCTAGACGACCAATTGCTTCGATACAATATTGGCTCCATCTTTAGATAAATTTTTCCATACTCTTAAACGACCAGTCGCTTCCACTCCCTATTGACTTTGGCTTCTAGATACGTTTTTCATACTCTTAGATAAGCAATCGCTTCAACGCACCATTGGCTCTGGCTTATTGGAATACATCATTCATCTTGGACGGCCAATTATTGTTATCATTGGCTATACATCACTCATCTTAGATGGCCAAATGTTGTTATCATCGACTATGGCTTCTAAGATTATGCATTTGTTTAGCAACCAATCGTGGTGACTATTGGCTCCAGCTCTAGATAAAGTTTGACTTCACTTTCTCTATGTTGTATTAATCGATGACCAATTGTTATTACTGTTAGCTCTGCCTTTGAACAATATCTTCATGTTCTCCGAACTATGTTGGTATGATTCCTCCTTAGGGGAAATGTACGAAAGCTCTATCAAGGTCTGACCTTGTGTGAATCCACGAGTCTGTTCAGAGTCTTGTGGTTCTTTTTTCGCTGTTCACTATAAAATGTGTTGTTTTTTGGTGTTGTTAGCCCGTGCATGCGCGCTCCCTCACTGAGGAATCTGTAGACACCTCATTTTTATAGTCACATTTATTTAAATAATTATTGGGCTTTATTATAAACTAAAGTTCATTATGGGTTAGACCTAATAATATATTAAACGTAATTAACTTAATCCAGTCCATTTGCCTAGTCCAATCAATAATTGGGCTCAGTCCAATCCAGTTAGGTCAGTCAAGTCCTTATGACAAGAATATGATTTACATAGAAGGTTTTAGGAATTATTTGTGATTTATCCTTGATGCAAGCGATTTAATCATGATTTACATGAAATATGGAGATAATTTCCAATTCTGGTAGATCCTATTCGACTAAATGGGAGACAATCACTGAATTAGGAGCAGATAATGTATTAAAATTCAAAAAAGAAAAAAAAACTTTTAATTTATGGGATAAACTTGCCGGTTTTTGACAAACCAGCTTGTTAGTTTACTTTTCTTAGCTTGCGATTTTTTCAAACATCTATCTTATCATCATATGACATATTGATCATCTTTACCATTTCTAGCATCCCAGGCCTTTATAAATAGAGCCCTTGGACGACATCTTGGAGGATGAGCTTTTCTACTTCTCCCTAGAGCTTTTTTACCATTTTTCCTAGAAGTGGTCTATCATCTATTAGGAGAAATTAACACTTCATATCTAACACATATATTATCAAGTCACTTGCATCGTGGATCCTTCACAAAGCGTTCCCGAGTCTTCTAGGCCGAGTATATTTTATTGCTTTTTAGGCTAGTCTAACATAATGGTCTAGAGTATTTTCCTTTCCCGCGGTCTCATTTTCATCTCCAAAGACTATACGAAAGAGAATTTTTGTTGCTACTTAGTTCAAGTCTAAGATCAAAATGTAGGTTGCTTCCCGTAGGGCCCGAGTCGAACTACGATGGTTTTGATTCTGGTCAGTCTGACCAAATACGTAGGTCATTCGACCCCCAATGTCAAATTCAAGCCAATAATCCAGAATAAAACCTAGAGGTTATTTTATTTCATGTTATGTGTTAAAAAGGCCAAAAATCAGTAGAAACAAAATAGAGACTGAAAGGGTATGGTGGGTGCCTAATACTTTTCTATCGTATAACTTAGTCCCCGAATCCATTTTTTTGTTTTCAATATATTAGTAGTCCTTTGGACATTTTCAGACTTAATTTTGAGTTTTTCTGTATTTGATTAAATAAGATGGTGATTCAGTATTTTTTTTCAAGGCTGTTCACTATATTAAACTTATACATTTTCAAGTGTGCTTAGATTGTCATATTTACTTGTCATGATATATATATATATATATATATATATATATATATATATATAATTGATTCTTCTGCATTCATGCAAACTATGGTCAAAATCGTCATATCCTTGATCGTTTACTTCTTTATGTTATAACCGTTGAAACATGTGTAAATTTAAATGAATATATGTTAGCCCTATGGTTGGATAACCTAGGCTTACATCTTGTTTTGATGATAACTACACATTGATTATGTTCTAATGTGTGTTTTGAGTGGATTCTTAGTAGATATATACATGACACTCATGAAGACACATTTGAGAAGTCTGATAGATGGATTGAAGCTAAAGAAGCTTAAAGTTATAGTGGACATACTATGGAAGCTTCATCAAGTCCTATGTCAAAGAGCAAGAAAGAATGTAAAGGCTAAGTTGCTACGATTATGATTGGTCTTTACTATTATGTAACTAGTCTTAGTTTGATGGTTGGATTGATGACTATGACCTAAAAAGACCTTAGGACACCTTGTGCATTGCATTTGAGTTCATAACCTTTCACACAAGTGTGGTTCTTAAAAATGAGTGAACTTTGGAGCTCACTCAGATTTTCTCAAAAACTATTTTGGTGCCAATCTTTTCATATCTTGATAAAACTTTTCATTAGCTTTCCAACGCAAAAAATGGCACCTCAATCCGATTTTTCTAGAGAAAGTTATGCCTAAAATAGAAAATGGGGTTTCGTGAGGCAGCTGATAGGCAGTAGGGTAATACAGTCGACTGTATTTGAATCCAATGCAGTCGACTGCATTGGTCAAAATTCAGTTCCAACGGCTATTTTCGAGGACAAAACTCCAACGGCTATTTTAGAGGGATTACAGTCGACTGCATTGGGAATACAGTCGACTGCAATGGCAGTTTTGCCCATATTTTGCCTCTAACGGCTATATTTCATTTGCTCTCTATATAAATGATTTGGGGCTTCATCATACACCATGGAAACCACATTCTAAGCCTCCATTCATTAGAGAAACATCAAGGCTCATAGATTAAGCTTTTCTCTCTTCATCTTCATGATTTTACATCATTAAAGAGAGCATCTTTGTGAGCAATTCTTTGATTGAGAGTGAGCATTCTTCAAGTCATCAATTCTCTCATCTCTCTATTGTACTAGAGCTTCATTTGTACTCATTTCCTTTCAAGAAGGTTTCTTCGTACACAATTGATCTTTGTAAAAGGATTGTGATCAAGGCTTGGGTTTGTCAAGTCTTGGGTGAGCTTTGTGGATTCAAGGCTTGTGCTTGGTGTGGGGATATCACCAAGTGTTGTAAGGGTTTTGATCTTGACCCGGAAGAAGATTGTTGCTAGTGGATTCTAGTGCTCTTGCAAGGGACTTCCTTGAAGAGGTGGATGTAGGCTTGAGGGTAGTTCAAGCCGAACCATTTAAATCTCCTTGTCAAGTATCTCTAACTCAATCTCTTTACTTATTGCTCTTTAATTGTTTGAGATTGTTTAGTTAGCATCTTCATTGAATTATTACTTGGTTTGATTGAGATTTATGATTGTGCTTAGTTTAAATTTCCCATTAATTTTCAAAAACCCTATTCACCCCCTCTAGGGTTGTTTTATTGGTTTCAAGTGGTATCAGAGCCTCGGCTCTTGATTTTTTTTGGTTAACACCTAGAGAGTTAAAAGATCATGGGGTTTCCTAGTCTTGAGGGGAGTTCTATTACTCGACCTCTACTTTTTGATGGGTCTTCATATAGTATATGGAAAATTAAGATGCGAGTATTTTTAGAATCTTTAGATTATGAAATGTAGGGAATCGTTGAAGATGGCCCTTATGTTCCAACCAAGAGGATTAGGAATAAGCTTGTGCCAAATGAGAAATCCGAATTTAATGACTATGATAGAAATATGCTTTGCATGAATTCTAGAGCTAAGAATTGTCTTGTTTGTGCTCTAAACACAAATGAACTCAATCGAGTTATTATGTGTGATTCGGCTAAAAGTATGTGGGATACACTTCAAGTAATTCATGAAGGGACTTTTCTTCTAAGAGATTCAAAGATGAATTTATGGCATGGAGAATATGAATTGTTTCAAATGTTTTCCGATGAATCTATTATGAAAATGAATTTTCGTTTCACTAAAATTAATACTTTGAAACAATTAGGAAAAGATTTCTCTAACGGTGATCTTATGAGAAAGGTAATTAGGTCATTACCTAGAGAATGGGATGCAAAAATCATTGCACTTCAAGAATCAAAGGATCTCAATACCTTCTCATTGGATGAATTAATTTGCTCCTTGATGACATATGAAATGCAACTTGAATCATTCGGGCAAAAAGTTCCAAAGAAGAAGAAGAAGTGCATTGCTCTTAAAGCTTCATCAATGATGGATCAATCTTCAAGTAAAGAGGAAGAAGACTTGAATAACAAGGAGATGGACATACTTGCAAAGGAATTCAATGAGTTTCTCAAAATTAAGAAAGTTGGAAACTCACACAAGAGCAAGAATGATTCAAGTGTAGATATTACTTCATGGGAGAATAAGAAGAAGAAATGGTCAAGAAAGAAGCACTCCATGAAGTCATCAATCGAAGCCATCATTTGTAGTGATGATGATTCAAATGGAGATGAACGTGGTCATTTCGATGAGGGAGATGCAAATTTATGCTTCATGGCTCGAAAAGATGATGAGGTAAATTCTTCATATAGTGACAGTGATAGCAATTGCTCCAATGATGATATTCATGATGCTTATGCTCTTTTATATGAAGAATCCATGAAATTAGCCAAGAAAAATTGTGCTTTGAGAAAACAAGTGCATGCGATTTCAAAAGAACTAGATGACTTAAAAAGTGATTATTGTGAGTTGCATGCCAAGAATGAATGCATATCTAGCCATTTGATATGTAAAGCATGTGAATAATGATTTGGTCGAATTGATTGTGAACATTCCTAGCACAAAACAAATCTCTTGTGATGCTTCGATTTTAGAAAAACAAAATGAAAATTTAAATCTTGAGATTTGTGATTTGAAAAAATGCCTTGAAAAATTTGTTGATGGTAAAAACAACTTGGATGTCATGCTTGGACACCAAAGAGTTGGCCTAAACAAAGGCGGTGTTGGATTAGATCCCTTCACCTTGCCTCCTAAAGTTTTTAAACAACAAACTAGGTTAAATGTTCCTCCAAGACAACCAAAGAACTATTGCACACCTTTTACACATTGTGGTTGGTGCAACAAGAAAGGGCATACGACTAGTTATTGTCCTTGTAGAATTGTTTATATTAGTGATGTAAAGAAAATGTGAGTTGTTAAAGAGTTTCTTAACGTTACTAAGACTAACACTTATGGACCCAAGAAAATGTGGGTACCAAAAGTTAGACCTAAATTGTGATTGTAGGTTATTCAAATCAAAGGCAAATAGCAACAAGGAGAAGGCTCCAAGAAAATTTTGAGAAGGAGGAGCAACAAGTTAAATCTTAAGGGGGAGTAAGCATTCCAAGATTGGACATGTTACTTAAAATGAGGAGAGCCTCAAAGCTTGTGAAGAAAATGGACTTCAAGAATGATCACTCATGAGCTCAATTCCTTGGTAATTCATCAAGAGGGTAAAACTTGGCTCTATTCAACATTGTGCTATACACTAAACTTATATGTCATTAAGCATGATTAAATTGTCATACTTATTTCTCATGATATAAATAGCTTGCTTGTTGAGAATTAATGTGAACCTTGCTGATGAATGGTCCTCTTGCACTTATATTGGAAATATTGATTGTTGATGACCATTATTCGCATTGTGAAAATTTCACTTGAGATTTCGTCGTCTTAATGCTTCACAATGCTATTCCTACACACACCCCGTTTGGTAATGCCAAAAAGGGATCATGACTTGGTTAGACATTTAGTTGTGTTCGTTGGATATTGTTGGCACACATTAATTGTGGGGGAGCATACATTATGATGGAATATGCATAAGATAACTTGATAGGGGGAGCTTACATGCTTGAATCATATAATATCTTGTTACTCTTGAAATATGCATAAAGTAAACAAGATTATTGAGCTAAATTGAATATCTTTCTTTCGATCATGAAAGAACTCTTGATGTCATCCTATAAGTTCATGAGTTATATGCACTTCACGCTATTATCTTGCTTATAATTATCTCTTCACACATGCATACCCTTGTCTCTTTGTTGATGACAAAGGGGGAGAAATAATCTTGATTCTATATGCTATGTGATTGTGTGTTTTGAGAGAACATTAGAGGAAGAACATATCTTGTTTTAGCTAGGGAAGCTAGCTACAAGCTTAATCGCTAAATGAGATAGATTGACATGTCTTGAGTATACTAGAGATTATTGAATGTTCTAAGTGAGATTGTTGTTCTTAATTGACTATCATATGATACATCTTACCTTATATAGAATCAATGTTTGTCATCATAAAAAAGGGGGAGATTGTTAGCCCTATGGTTGGATAACCTAGGCTTACATCTTGTTTTGATGATAACTACACATTGATTATGTTCTAATGTGTGTTTTGAGTGGATTCTTAGTAGATATATACATGACACTCATGAAGACACATTTGAGAAGTTGGATAGATGGATTGAAGCCAAAGAAGCTTAAAGTTATAGTGGACATACTATGGAAGCTTCATCAAGTCCTATGTCAAAGAGTAAGAAAGAATGCAAAGGCTAAGTTACTACGATTATGATTGGTCTTTACTATTATGTAACTAGTCTTGGTTTGATGGTTGGATTGATGACTATGACCTAAAAAGACCTTAGGACACCTTGTGCATTGCATGTGAGTTCATAACCTTTCACACAAGTGTGGTTCTTAAAAATGAGTGAACTTTGGAGCTCACTCAGATTTTCTCAAAAACTATTTTGGTGCCAATCTTTTCATATCTTGATAAAACTTTTCATTAGCTTTCCAACGCAAAAAACAGCACCTCAATCCGATTTTTCTAGAGAAAGTTATGCCCAAAATAGGAAAGGGGGTTTCGTGAGGCAGCTGATAGGCAGTAGGGTAATACAGTCGACTGTATTTGAATCCAATGCAGTCGACTGCATTCCAATGCAGTCGACTGCATTGGTCAAAATTCAGTTCCAACGGCTATTTTCGAGGACAAAACTCCAACGGCTATTTTAGAGGGATTACAGTCGACTGCATTGGGAATACAGTCGACTGCAATGGCAGTTTTGCCCATATTTTGCCTCTAACGGCTATATTTCATTTGCTCTCTATATAAATGATTTGGGGCTTCATCATACACCATGGAAACCACATTCTAAGCCTCCATTCATTAGAGAAACATCAAGGCTCATAGATTAAGCTTTTCTCTCTTCATCTTCATGATTTTACATCATTAAAGAGAGCATCTTTGTGAACAATTCTTTGATTGAGAGTGAGCATTCTTCAAGTCATCAATTCTCTCATCTCTCTATTGTACTAGAGCTTCATTTGTACTCATTTCCTTTCAAGAAGGTTTCTTTGTACACAATTGATCTTTGTAAAAGAATTGTGATCAAGGCTTGGGTTTGTCAAGTCTTGGGTGAGCTTTGTGGATTCAAGGCTTGTGCTTGGTGTGGGGATATCACCAAGTGTTGTAAGGGTTTTGATCTTGACCCGGAAGAAGATTGTTGCTAGTGGATTCTAGTGCTCTTACAAGGGACTTCCTTGAAGAGGTGGATGTAGGCTTGAGGGTAGTTCAAGCCGAACCATTTAAATCTCCTTGTCAAGTATCTCTAATTCAATCTCTTTACTTATTGCTCTTTAATTGTTTGAGATTGTTTAGTTAGCATCTTCATTGAATTATTACTTGGTTTGATTGAGATTTATGATTGTGCTTAGTTTAAATTTCCCATTAATTTTCAAAAACCCTATTCACCCTCTCTAGGGTTGTTTTATTGGTTTCAATATAGATGGTTCTCTTTGACTTTTATTGTTAATGGCCATTGACGGATTTTTAGAAATTCCTTGTTGAATAAGTGTTGATGTCATTTTAATGCTTCATATTGTTGATCTTATGCACACTCATCTTTTGGTAATGCTCAAAGGGGAGCATGACTCGGTTTTAGATTTGGTTATGTTTGTTGGATAGTGTTGGCATTCGTTGAGACATATATACTTAAACATGTTACATGAATGTAGTGTAACTAGATAGGAGGAACTTACATGCTTGAATCACATGCCATCTTGTTACTCTTGAAAATTGAATGAAGTAAATTCGATTACTGAGCTACATTGTATATCCTTTTTTTGGATCATAAAAGAATTCTTGATGTTGTTTATGTGGATTCATGAGTTAAATGCGCCTTATGCAGTTATCTTGCTTATAACTATATTTTCAGACATGCACACTATCATCTTTTTGTTGATGACAAAAGGTGAAGAAATAATCTTGATTCAATATGCTATGTAATTGTGTGTTGTGGATAAAACATTAAATGAATAACACATCTTGCTTTAGCTAGGGGGAGTTAGCTATGAACATAATAGCTATACGAGATAAATTGACATATCCTGAGTGTACTAGAGAAGATTGAATGTTTTAAATGAGATTGTTGTACTTAATTGACTATCATATAATACATCTTACCTTATATAGAATTAATGTTTGTTATCATCGAAAAGGGAGAGATTGTTAGCACTATGGTTGAATAACGAAGGCTTACATCTTATTTTGATGATAACTACACATTAATTATGTTCTATTGTGTGTTTTGATTGAATTCTTGGTAGGTATATACATACACACTCATAAGGATACATTTGACAAGCTGGATGTATGGATTAAAAGCACAGAAGCTTAAAGTTATAATAGACATGCCATGAAAGCTTCATCAAATCCAATGTCAAAGAGCAACAAAAAATGCATAAGCTAAGTTACTTTCAACTATGATTGATCTTCACTATTATCTAATTAGTCTTAGTTTGATGCTTAGACTGATGACTATGGCCTATAATGACCTTAGGACACCGTGTGCATTGCATGTAAGTTCATAATTAGAAAAGGGAACCATCTATAGACTGATGACTATGCTCAAAATTAGAAAAGAGTGGGGTTCCGCAGTCAGTTGGAGTAGGGATTAATAGTCGACTGCATTGAGCAACCTAGTAGACTACATTGGTTGAAATTCATCTCCAACGGCTTGTAACACTCTAAAATTTTAGAGGTGCTCAAAATATTACTCGTTGGTTGAGAGAAAAATGATGATGATGATTTTTAGTGACAATTAGGACTTGCATTGTCCTGCTTGTTGGGTGTCTTCACGCTATCGTGACACCTCATGCTTATTGAGGAGTCAGTGTTTATTACTTCTCTGATCGACACCTCGTGCTACTTATCATCTTCGTGCTTGTGACGTGTCATTATGCTATTATGACACGTCGTACTTTAAGCCTTGTCATGCTTGCTAGATGGCACAACCTTATCTTGTCACCTTGTGCTTCGAGCCTTGTCATGCTTTGGTTAGCATCGTCGTGCTTGTTAGGTGACATAACCGTGTCTTGCCACCTCATGGTTCGAGCCTTGTTGTGCTTTGGTTAGCATTGTCGTGCTTGCTAGGTGGCGTAGCCTTGTCTCGCCACGTCGTGTTTCTTTACATATCGTGCTTCCTAGAAATTTCTATAAATAGGCCTTTGATCTTTTTAAATTACTTTATCTTGACTTTCACCAATAGATTGACAACCAAAGAGTGAGAGAAGATAATTAGCCGCAGTTATGAGAAAGGAATCGTAGGGCCTGATTGGGAGCAATTGTATAAGTTGATTCTACATGATTTAGGTAAGGGGAATTCCATATCACTATTCTTTTATGCCATGTGGTTATTTATTTCTTAACGTTCGTTGTACTCCTAAACACTGTTGTTCTAAAATCTTGCTCAGATGCTTTGTTTTGAATATTAGTAAATATCTTGTTTTTAAAATATGTTTGCGGGACGTGGCTTACGTAATTTTGATCAATGACAGTGCTCCAGTGATTTGTCTATATGCATGGTATGTTATGATTCAGCTGAGCTTTGGCGGATCCCTTTGAGGATACCGGAAGCAAGATACTAAAGTGTTTTGTGCAACCTAGATATTGAATTGGTTTACTAATTGTTCAGGCTACTAAGCCACGGTTGTGTTGACGGTTTGACTGTCAAATATATTGATTGATGTTGAATTCTTTAGCGTGTTTGATTCTAATCCTATGGTGCTATGATTATTACACTTACTGGGCTACCCGGCTCACCCCCCATCACTTACTTGAAATTTTGGAGTTTTAGAAATCTTTGTAACCTATTTCTAGGGCTTGTAATTTGATGAGATACTGTTGTAATTGTATTGATGATGTTGATGATATTGAATCGGGTGATTGGCGACCCGGGTCGTCATAGTTGGTATCAGAGCGATACCTAGGCTTGAATTGCTTAGGTTAGCGTAAGCCAGGATAGGTTCCTCGGCCTTGGGATAATTATGAGATGAATTTGAAGTTGTTGATTTAGATTTAAGGTTAGTGAATTTCGCGGACGAAATTCTTTTAAGGAGGGAAGAATGTAACACCCTAAAATTTAAGAGGTGCTCAAAATATTACTCGTTGGTTGAGAGAAAAATGATGATGATGATAATGATTTTTAGTGACAATTAGGACTTGCATTGTCGTGCTTGTTGGGTGTCTTCACGCAATCGTGACACCTCGTGCTTATTGAGGAGTCAGTGTTTATTACTTCTCTGATCGACACCTCGTGCTACTTATCATCTTCGTGCTTGTGACGTGTCATAATGCTATTGAAACACGTCGTAATTTAAGCCTTGTCATGCTTGCTAGGTGGCACAACCTTATCTTGCCACCTCGTGCTTCGAGCCTTGTCATGCTTTGGTTAGCATCGACGTGTTTGTTAGGTGGCATAACCCTGTCTTGCCACCTCATGGTTCGAGCCTTGTCGTGCTTTGGTTAGCATTGTCGTGCTTGTTAGGTGGCGTAGCCTTATCTCCCCACGTCGTGTTTCTTTACATCTCGTGCTCCCTAAATTTTTTTATAAATAGGCCTTTGATCTTTTAAAATTACTTTATCTTGACTTTCACCAATAGATTGACAACCAAAGAGTGAAAGAAGACAATTAGCCGCGGTTATGAAAAAGGAATCGTAGGGCCTGATTAGGAGCAATTGTATAAGTGAAAAAGGAATCATAGGGCCTAATTGGGAGCAATTGTATAAGTTGATTCTACGTGATTTAGGTAAGCGGAATTCCATATCACTATTCTTTTATGCCATGTGGTTATTTATTTCTCAACGTTCGTTGTACTCCTAAACACTGTTGTTATGAAATCTTGCTCAAATGCTTTGTTGTGAATATTGATAAAATATCTTATTTTTGAAATATGTTTGCGGGACGTGGCTTAAGTACTTTTGATCAATGACAGTGGTTCAGTAATTTGTCTATATGCATGGTATGTTATAATACAGCTGAGCTTTGGCGGATCCCTTTGAGGATACCGAAAGCAAGATGCTGAAGTGTTATGTGCAACCTTAATATTTAATTGGTTTAATAATTGTTCGGGGTACTAAGCCACGGTTGTGTTGACGGTTTGACTGTCAAATATATTGACTAATGTTGAATTGTTTAGCGTGTTTGATTCTAATCCTATGGTACTATGATTATTCCACTTACTGGGCTACCTGGCTCACCCCTCATCATGCAGATGATCATTTTGGTGAGCATATGCAAGTGGGGGATGTGAGCGGGACTTGCAGTTTTGGAGCTTTAGAATTTTTGTAACCTATTTTTAGGGCTTGTGATCTGATGGGATATTGTTGTAATTGTTTTGAAGATATAATATCAGTCGCTTGGGTCTTGTAACTTGATTGTGATTGCATTGTGATTTTATTGAAAAATATGAATTGGGTGATTGACGATTCGGGGTCGTCACACAGCTAGTTTGGAGTAATAAATTCCAACGGCTAGTTTACAATTGACTTCATTGGTATTACAGTTGATTGTCTTAGCCGTTTTGGCACAATTAATGTCTATAATGCCTAAATTTCATGTCCTCCCTATACAAGTAATTTGGGGCTTCATCATACACTATGAGAACCACATTCTAAGCCTTCAGTCATTAGAGAAACATCAAGGCTCGTAGATTAAACTTTTCTTTTTTTCACCTTCATGATTTTACATCATTTTCTAAAGCATCTTTGTAAGCAATACTTTAATTGAGAGTGAGCATTATTCAAGTCATCAATTCTCTCATCTCTCTATTGTACTAAGAGCTTTATTTGTATCATTTCTTTCAAGAGGATTTTTTTTGTACACAACTGATATTTGTAAAAGGATGTGATCAAGGCTTGGGTTTGTCTAAGTTTTGGGCGTGCTTTGTGAATTGGCTTAATTGCACTGTAAACCCTATGTTTGTCAAAGAAATGCAACTAAAACCCCAAAGTTTATGACTCGACATCCAAGACCCCAAGGTTTGCAATTTGTTGCAATCTCAAAATTATACTAAGTGGAGTTAAAGATTCCGTTACTTTTTAAGGGTATTTCTGTCTTTTCAATTTGTTTTGGCCATACCCTTCTTCCTCCACCTCCACTAGCACTTACTTCCCTACTTCCACCTACCCACCTGCTTTTTCTATCACTGCCCACCCCAGCCACTAGCCATAAGCACGATCAAGGTGCTTGGTCCATTGAAGTTTGGAGTACAAACTCCACAAGAACCAAGCAGTTAAACGGTAGGAGTCTCGGTCTTGTGATGTGCTTTTGAAGCAATCTAGAAATAAAACTCTGTGAGCATGATGTCCATTCCAATCTCCTCTTTTCCTGAAGATAAATTTGCGTAAGCTTTTGTTCTCCCTTATCCATCTTGAAAATGTTTTACATAAGATACTTGAATCAAATATAGCAAGAAGGCGGCGGCAGAGTGGTGAGGACAGTGGAGAGTGTAGTGATGTATTGTGGCGAAGGGGCAAATAGTGGCAAATGGCCTTTCCGACCTCGCCACAACACCGGAAGAGAAGGTCAGTGGTCGGGGATCATTGGCGGCAGGGGCCACAGTTATGGTGAGTCGAGGTGGAGGCGACGGTGGTTAGGGCAGGCGAATAAGAAGGAGACAGAGAAAGGAAAAGGAAGAAAATAAATGGGAGAAAGGGAAAATTACCATCCTACCCTTCCTTTACTTTGATCTCATTCGTCAAAATTGGTTCAAAAAGTTTATTATCGAATTGTTTTTAAATAATAAGCTAAAGGAAAAAAATACCCTTAACAGCTAATGAAATTGTTGACTACCATTAGTAAATTCCAGAGATCGCAACAGATGGCAAACGTTGGGGTCTTGGATGTCGAGTTATAAACTTTGGGGTTTTGGTTGCAATTCTTAGGTAAACACGGGATTTACAGTGCAATTAAGCCTTGTGAATTCAAGACTTGTGCTTGGTATGGGGATATCACCAAGTAATTTTTAGGGTTTTGATCTTGACCTAGAAGAAGATTGTTACTAATAGATTTTAGTACTCTTGCAGGGACTTCCTTGAACAGGCGCGTGTAGACTTGAGGGTAGTTCAAGCAGAATTATTTAAATCTCCTTATCTAGTATCTCTAACTCAAACGCTTTACTTATTATTCTATAATTGTTTGAGATTGTGTAAGGATATCTTTTGGGTCCATATCCTGTCATATCCCACTAAATAATCTGGCGCACCAAACACAGCCTTAGAAACTTATAAGGAAAATTTAGTGGAAAATAGTCAAGTGCTTTGTAACTTGTTGTCTTCTTTGTTAGGGATAATAGCATAAAACACCCTTGTGGTTTAAACATTTTGCAAAAATGTCCCTGCAATTACAAAAATTGTAAAGAAACACTGAGGTCTCAAAAGTGTTGCAATCGTTAAGGAAATCGTCTAAGTTGACGGCGTGTGTGCTTCACTCTCTTGTGTGCTTCACTCTCTTTAAAAGTGCGTTTGGTAGATTTTAATATTTAAAAAAGACTAAAATACCCTTCATTTCTTTTTTCTCTCCCACTCAAGTCTCAATTTCTTCTCCAATTCAACCAAACCCTAACCCTAGCTGCCACCCCTCAACCACTTGACGCAAGTTGCAATTTCTGCCACCATAGAGCCCCATCCACCACCATCATCCCTAATTTCTACCACCAACTGTGACCCTGTGCCACCGGGCTTGTCCTTCATCAGCCCCAGCCACCTGTGCCGCTGCCACAGCCTAGTCTATCCACCACGATCTAAGCAGGTGACAGTAAAGGGACGGGATGGAAGAAGAAATAGGAAGATGGAAGAAATAGGAGGAAATGGAAAGAAAGTCGTCGCAGATCTAGGGTTTCAATCACACATTGTGATCTGAAACCCTTGATCTGCATTTGTGCAATTTGGATTGTTGTGGTGTTTGGGATTATTGACGTGGGTATGTGGTGTTTGGTCATGATGTGTGGATGGCTGCGGCGGGACTGGACGGTGATGGCGGCTGCAGCATTGGGTGGTGATGGCGGCGACGGGATTGGGTAGGGGTGTTTGCGGCGATGGGATTGGGTGCAATAGGTTGTTGCGACGGGGTTGGATGCGGGAGATGGTGGT
>JAVXUP010003503.1:0-65308 GCA_033070095.1 Escallonia herrerae | reverse complement strand
ACATTTGGCCATTCATGTGCGGTCCACACTCTCGTGGGTGCATATCCTCCATGATTTGACTACTCTTCTCACGGTTACATACAACATGTGTTTTCCATTATATTATCTCTTGTATAATATTCGGTCGCATATAATGAATTAGGTTTCCCATCTTCTCAAAGATATATGGACTTTTGCATAACATCCATCGGGGTATTTACCGTCTTGAATAAAGTTCAGTTACTCTATCCTCCTCTAGAGGTGCTATCAAGAAGAAATAAATTGGTCTATCTATTTTTTATATTACAAACGGATCTACCTCGTGTCCCTTGGGTATATACACCATAGACACAAGTGAGACAAAGTCATCTGCAAAATTATTTTTGAGCCAAGGTAAGTAATGGAACTCTAAATCCTCAAACTGGTCTACAATTTTCTCAAAATAGGTATGGTATGCTTTTCTACGTTCATCCTTAATTCTCCACATACCCTGAATCTGGTATATGATCAGTGATGAGTCTTTGTATACTATTACTCTTGGATTTCTAAGCTTAGGGTCATCTCTAAACCAATAATATAAGCCTTATTCTCGGCAGTGTTGTTAGTATCGTCAAAAGTCAGCTTGATCGCTATGATGAATTGGCTCCATCTGGTGAGATAAAAAAATATCCCTACTCCAAATCCCTTGTTATTCGTGGCTCTATCAAAACATAACTCCCACCTCGTTTTTTAGTCCAAGACACGTACTCCTTTGTTCGAGGACCTTGCCTCCCATCTGCTGGTATCATCTGTCAAACAATCGGCTAACAAGTCGGTTACAGCCTTCCTCTTGATCAACTTTTGGGGTGACATATGTGATATAAAACTCAAAAAGTAATAAAAGCTATTTGATTGTGTGGTTAGATATGACTGGTTTCTCAAACAGGTGATTCATGGGATTCATTCTAACCAACAATCTGATGAGGTAAGCCAAAACATAATGTCTCAATCTCTGTGTTACCCAAACTAGAGATACACAGGTCTTTTCCAAAGCTGAGTAATCCACATTTCCTTTGGTCAACTTCATACTGGCATAATAAATAGATCTCTTGACCAAATAATTATCCAAATATTGGGCTAACATGGCTCCAACTAGAGTATCTGTCACTGTTAGGTACAACAGTAAAGGATTGTCAGGTGTCGGAGGGCTCAGAACTGGGATTTTGCAAAGGTACTGTTTGATCTTATTAAAGGCTTCTTGGCATAAGGGGCTCCATTCTTTGGTCAAATCCTTCTTCAACAGTTTGATTACGGGCTCACAGATTGTGGTCAGTTGGTATATGAACTAGTTAATGTACTGGATTCTACCTAAGAACCCTAGGATCTCATTCTTCGTTCTGGGGAGGGGGGCATCTCAACTATGGTTTTGATTTTTGCAAGATCAACCACTATTCCTCTCTTGCTTACCAAGAAACCTAGTAACTTTCTGGCTATAACCCCGAACACACACTTCTGTGGGTTTAGCCTCACATTGTACTATCTCAACCTCTCAAAATATTTTCTTAATGTTATGCAATGGTCTTTTCGCTTTCTAGACTTAATGGTCATATTGTCAACATACACTTTTACCTTTTTATGAATCATATCATGGAACATGATGGTAGCTGATCACTGCTATGTGACCCCGGCATTTTTCAAATTGAAAGGCATCGAGGTGTAACAAAAGGTACCCCAGGGGTTTGTGAAAGCTGTTTTCTCCTGGTCCTCAAGAGGCATCTTTATCTGGTTCTACCTCGCAAAGCAATCTACGAATAATTCATGCTTGGTTGTATTATCTATGATCAGATCTATGATGGGCAAAGAAAAGTTGTCTTTGGGAGAAGCTCGGTCAAGGTCTCGGTAGTCAACGCACATTCTGACTTAATCGGTAAGCTTAGGGACTGGTACGATGTTGGTTAGCCAAGTAGGGTATTCAATCACTCTGATGGATCCAATGTGCAGTAACTTCATCACCTCATCCTTAACCTTAAAGGATCACTTCGGTCTCAACTTTCAGAGCTTCTGCTTGACAAGTTTGGCTTCGGGTAAAGTAGGTAGGCGGTGTTCCACAATCGACGTGTCTATACCGGGCATGTCACTATATAACCAAGCAAATAAATCGATAAATTTCCTAATGAGTGCAATGATTGCTTCTCTCTATCTCTCTCTCTCTCTCTCTCTCTCTTTCTCTAAGCTAGCCCCTATTTTGATTTCTTTTATATTTTTGGGCGTGCTTATGTTGACCATAAGTATTTCTTCAGCCACTGACTTGACACGACTAGGTTTCCGATTTTTAATTTCTTTTAAATATTTTTTTTGGTCTATTAGTTGTGATTCATCATTAACCTATTGATTAATTTATCATAACCTATATCAGAAACCAAGGGATAATCAAAATTGACCATCATATTATCAATCAAATAGTTTGGGAAAATATAATAAGTGAGCAGATTTAAATTGGCTATGGTGACATAAGAATCCAAGTCTTTCGATTCTAGAGCATCTTCAGCAGCAGGACTTCCTTCGGTAATCTCTCCCACAGTCAGTAGTCTATACTCGATCATTCAATTGTGTGTATCACGCTGCACTAGAGAGATTAAGTTTGTCTGTTTATAATCTGATCATTCACTGCATAGATAAGCACCAAAATATGCATATCAGTGAAACATGTTGTCATCGCTTCTGTTTCTATCAAATCAATCCAATCAGAAATCTATTCGGTACCTGGTTTGGTCAGCACTGGCAGTTCCTCATCTTCAACCCATTTGCATTCGTAGAATATTCCTATCCTTGGATCTACTTCCCCATTTTAATGCTATAGACGAACTCTGGAAATCCATAGATGGGAGAACTCTTTCCTTCTTTGACAAAGCATCCTTTCATGGTGGAGACCTTGGTCATACCTTTGACGATCGTGTGAGGCCTGCTTTCTTTGTCTTTCTTGACCTGGATGATCTTTTTGATGGTTTTTTTCTTCTCTCTTTGGTTGGCTTATAGCCTAAGCCAAAATGATCCTTCTTGTTTTCCATATCTGGAAAGCATGGGAATTCTGGCCCAAACATTTTCCAGGGAAGTAGTAAAAGTTTCTCAACATAGGGAGCACTGTCGAGTTGCTGTAAGGGGCAAAGGTGAGGAAGTTCTCACTGTGACAAACTTCATCGTATTCCAAACATTGTACTGGGTTATCCATCTTGAATCCATTAAGGAAAACATCCAACAAATCATGTGGCACCTGAACACTATCCTTTTGTTTCTTTACCTGCCCAATCTGAGGAAATTGGGAATCTCTCATTATAGTGAAGACGGCTTTATCCAAAACAAAACTTAACCTTCTGGTGCAATGTAGAGGGGATTGTACCTAAAGAGTATATCCATTGTCTTTTCAATAGGAGATTAAACGCGGCAGGTTTATCCAAATCTTGGAACTTAACCTCAAAACTTGCCATACCCATAGTCATCGGGAACTTGTCTGTACCAATCAATTTACTTTGAACATTGTTGTAGGCACAGACAGCTTGATTAAAAAGGGTGAACTCTAAAGAGTCAATGCCGAGGGCTTGACCAGTGCATAAGGGGCAAACATTCAAGACAGAACTGTTGTCAACAAAATCCTCTTATCAACCCATTTGCATTCCTAGATCATGCGAGAGGGGAGACCTCTCCTTTGTCAATAAGTTCTTGTATGGTATGTCGGAGCATTATGCATCTCTATGTAGAGTTTCCTTTCCCTTTGATGATAGGCGCAAAAAGTATGCACATCATATCCTTTTGGTATTACTGCTTGTTTAGGGGTAGACGGCATCTTAGAGATCATTCCCTTTCTTCACAACGGCCTCCCATGACACTATCTGGGGTGCTTATACATTGTTGACATTGTTGGTTATAACTAGCTTGGGTTATGAATTAGAACTCTTTGGACCGACTTGGTATACCCCTAACTTTGACTCATGAGAGATGGTTCCCTTGTTAATGGCATCTTTCACCTATTCAAGGGATCCCATAAGAGCCTTGAACGATGTGTGGTAATGGATAAAGATTATAGTATACGAGGAACAAATTTTTCCTAATAATATTCACTTGCTCTTCCTCTATCAGACAAGTCACCATCTCATTGGCCTTATTTCTCCACCTCATAATGAGAGCTGATACTGACTCTCTTGGCTCCTATGTCGTGGTTTCCAAATCTTTTCAGGTAATATCTAAGTCAGCATTGCACTGATACTGCTTCACAAACTCTCTCATAACATCTTCCCAAGTTCAGGCTCGGGATTCATATGAAGTGAGGAACCAATGAGAGGCAGCTCCAGTAAGAGTACGGTGGAACAACTGTATCAACTGGTTCTGTTACTCCATAAGAGTTAATGCAGGCATGTACATCTTGACATTTGGGATCCGTGATCCCGTCAAACTTATCCATCTCTGGCATCTTAAACTTGGGGTATAATCTATCCTCAGAATTCATGGTCAGGGCACCAAGGTCCAGAATGTCATCGGCTCTCCTTATCCTGGTGATTTGAGATTCAAATGCCATCAATTTGCCTTTCCACTCTAGAACAGCAGAGGGTTTTACTTCCTCGTCCTCGGATTTATACTGTCAATCAAACTCTAGACTCTTCTTTTTTGTCATCTTTCTTTTCCCCATCCTCCGTTTCTTTCTTACCTTTCCTCTTGAGGTTGTCTTATTCTTTGTTTGTTCAAGATTGTTGACCTATCAAAGTTGCCAAGCCATTATGAACATCCTTCTATAGTTCATTAATAATATGGACCCTAATCTGAGATCTGTGGGAATTCCTCAGCCATTGGAGTTCGTGAGAGCTTTCCGGATGAGTCCCAATTCCGACCATGCTTAGCCATAATTGTATAGAAAAATTTATCAAAAATGTAATTGCACATACCATAGAGATTGAGCTAGTTGGCTCATATCCTAATGGGGCTAGGGAAATTTTCTGGTCTCTTGGGGTGTTTTTTCAAATTTCTAAAAATTGAGGGGTAGGACTGACTAACCGTTAGGTTATCCTGGGAGGAAAACCAGCCTGGTGGGTTTATTTTTGATACTTTCTGGGCATAAGGTTCTGAATAACCATCTGATCATATTTAGGGATAAACCGGTTGGTCAGTAGGGATACGGTGTTTTTTGGAAATTTTGTGGGAATTTTTTTTTTGGGGACAAGGTTCTGGCTAACCATCCGGTCGTCCTAATGCATAAATCAGCCAGTTGGTAAGTGGGGATAGGATTTTTTTCTATAAATTTTTTCCAGGGACAAGGTTTTGACTCATCGTCCAGTCATCCTGATGCATAAACCGCCCGGTTGGTCAATGTGGTGGCCCAGGGTATAAACCAGCCAATTTTAAATTTTTGCAAGCAATGCACCTATCGAATGACCGTCTAATTTGTATCACGGTTAACTAGCAGGTTAATCGGAGTCTCATTTTTTTTGTGAAATTACCAGTTTAGCTTATATAATATTGGTTGGTTTCCTAGCCAACATGGCATAGGCCAAATACAGGTATTCTCCCAACAAAGGGCAGAACATTGAATGGTCCAGGTGTGTAGTTTTCTTTGAATCTCGATGAAAAAGGTCACTCGATCGGCTCGACTGTATCACATACATTCCCTCCCGCCCGTAACTCAGGAAGTTAATAAAGGACAGTCATCAGTACATGTACAAGCCATTTAATATACCAAAAAGACCAGGAGGTCGCTTTAGTATGAGGCCGTTGAGTCAAATTGCATAATCTAAAAATTGCCTTGAGACCAGGAAGACCAAGGGCTTCAACTGTTGCTCTCGAGCGGGTGGTTTGGGTAAGACGTGTGCTTGTGCAAGGTATGGAAATAAGAGCGCAAATACCATAATTATGTCACATTATACAACACACAGAAAATACAACAAGGCCAACAAACCAATAAGAATTTTTTAGGTCTAGTCCTCTTATTTTAATCCCCAGCAATGTCGCCACTGTAACGAACCGCCTAAAAAATCCCCTAACAAGAAGGATTTAGGGAGTCACAATCTTATTTAATTTTCCAAAATAGGAAAAATAAGAAAAACCCAAGAAATGACTTTAGAGTACCCCATAGAGCAGCTAATCTATCAAAAACCGGCAAACGAGTTAGGGACTAAGTTACTCAACGGGAAGGTGTTAGGCACCTGCCATGCCTTTTCGGTCTCTACTTTATTTTCATTGATTATTGGCCTTAAAACATATAAAATGAAATAAATACCACCCTATATTTATCTTTACATTTTTTGGTTTGAACTAGACATTGGGGGTCAATAGTTCGACTCTGTCCCGACGGGAAGTGATCTACAATTCGAGTCTAAACTTAGACACAGAAATGTAAAAGAATCTTTTTGTATTTTATAACGAAAAAGTGACTACGAGATTGAGAGACAATTCTAAAGTGATTTCTCTACTCTAAAAAGCTAGTAAAGATGCCTCTTGAAGTAACTTGTCGCGAAAACTCAGGAACGATCTCTGAATGATCCACAATGCAAAGATTAAACACACTTTTTTAAAGTGAATATTGAATGGCTAAGATTTTCAAGAGAGATAGTGTATCACTTCATGGAAAAATAGTACACAAGCTCTAAAGAAAATAAGCTTCTGGACTGCAGAACAAGACCCCTGAAAATGAAGGCCAAGGCCTTATTTAGCTTAGGGTTACAGAATCTGATAAGATTATGTAACAACTCAAAAATTTGGAGCATTAACACTCCGTACTTCCAGAGCATTAAGACAATCACTCGATCGATCGATCACTAAAGGACACACATAACCTCGATTCTATAAATCCATCTCAATATAGGTCAAAGCTTTTAGCGAGTGCAATACCTTAATTTCTTTAAAATAAATACTCACAAATAATACGGCCAAATTTAAGCTCTCAATTGAGTGAACTAAACAATGTTTTCCCACACAGGAGTTGTACTAATCAAACAATAACAAACTACTCATGTTTCTCACTCAGGCTCTAACCAGTCCTTATGCACTCTACTGGTGAACATTACATGTAGAAAGGGAACAAATGAGGGTGAACTTTTGAGAGCTCAGTAAGGTCGCTCAAGGACCACTGAATTAGGAAATGGTTCACATATTTAGTTCGATGAAAAACTTTCAAGGAACTTCAAATTGAATACAGATAGTTGGATGGCAATGTAGGGAATAGTATTAAAACCAACCCTTTCGATCAGATATAACCAGAAATCACTTCGTATACAGTGTTACAAATCAGATGGTATTGAACATG
Source organism: Escallonia herrerae (assembly GCA_033070095.1). Classification (NCBI taxonomy): domain Eukaryota; kingdom Viridiplantae; phylum Streptophyta; class Magnoliopsida; order Escalloniales; family Escalloniaceae; genus Escallonia; species Escallonia herrerae. Next base: position 58,062 of record JAVXUP010003503.1, on the reverse strand, counting down.
AGCACAGGGTAACTAACAGATGAGCAGAGCCACATAGGCAATGCACAAACAGATACATAATACATATGCATATGTACACAGACTAATCTATCAAGGTAGTAGCCCACACCAATACACACCAACACCTCCAATACACACCAACTCCTGCCAATATACACCAATACAAACTCTCATGTCCATACACAAAAGACCAATAATTACTAATTGAACATATAATCAATGCTCAATGGGTACAAAAAATGATGAGCATCGATAAGAGTTTCAAATGTCATTTAAGACTCAAAGTAAGGTTTCATAGGCAAATAATGCATTCTCGTATCAAAATGTAAACATCATCCAATAATATTCAATAAGAAATCAGAATAAAATTATACAAGGTCAAATATGAGAAATTGAGTTTCGAATAGAAATCTTTTACCTTAGTTCGAAGCTAGTTCATCACTTGATCAACCAAAATCATAAGTCCTCTTAGCAAGTTAAGTTGGGGCAACACAAATATCAGAACACTGTCTAAACTACAATATAGTAAGAGTGTAAGACCAAAACTAACTGCCTACACAGTACTCATTCCTATTCTTAGAATAACCAATTTGGAATGGTTCGCACAAGCCGTCAAAACTAGTTGAAAACCCAACACAACCCCAAAACTTACCACACCTCAAAATTGTATGATAAAAAAATCTTATAAAATGCTTTTATAACTTAATACAGTACATAATATCAAAATACTAAATATTTAAATTTTTTTATAATATTTAGTTTAAAAATAATTTTCTTAATTAAAAGAAAATTCAAAAATAGCCAGTAATATTTCTAGGTCAAAATAAAATCCCATAAAGAAAAACGAAAAACTAAAATCAGTCAAAAAATATTAAAATTATTTATTTCTCCCAAAAAATGCGATACAGAAATCATAGCAAATCACCTCTGAAAATTCTAAAATTTGAACTGAAACATCTTAGAATCATATAAATAGTACCAAAAGTCGTCAGAGTTAAATAATTATTTTAAATAATCCAAACAGATTTTAGAAAACTTTTGCAAAATATAAAAAAGTCAAATGATTTCAGAAAATTCTGAAAATTTCTCAGAAATTCTGAAATTTAGATAACTTCGTGAGTGTATACAAGTTTGGTCGGAAAAGTGGCCGGAGGCCACCTCATGCGCCACCCACGCACAGCGCACGGGTGGCCTTCGGCCAATAACATTCCTTAAATTGCTTCATTTTTTCTCGCTTTTCTTACTCTAATCCATCCAATAACATTCCTTAAACATATTATAACATAAATACAAGAGCTTAGATCAATTTTGAAGAGTTTTATGCGAAGAAAATCATGTATATATGTATGCATGTATATATCTGTTTATATACGCATGTATATACACATATATGTACACGCAAAAATTGCACAGTTCTTAGGGTGATTACCTGAGCCTGATCCTTCCTTCAAAAGTCAGATTCTACTTCAATTCTTGATCCCATGTTCAAGCTCTCTCTCTCTCTCTCTCTCTCTCTCTCTCTCTCTCTCTCTCTTCTGTGTGTCAGAAAAAGGTTTAAGGATGGCTCTGACCCCATAACATCCATATATACATAAAACCCTACAGGGAAATTTATCAAACCCCCCTCCAACTTTAGGTATTTTTCAAAGTTTATCCAAAACTTTCTAATATTACGAAAAAACTCAAAAACAACTGTTTACAATAAATGAACGTACTAGAAAATTTTACGGGGTGCTACAGATTGGCTATGCCAATCTGCAAGGCTGGAAATAAGTTAAAATATGGATAAAATTACAGATTGACAAAAGCCAATTAACTGGCCGATTAGTGGAAAATCAGTCGGTTTATCTCATAATTTTTTTTTTCAAATTTTGAGGCATTATCTGACTCCCAATTGGGTAGTTATCTTTGATTTTGCAGATGAGATGTACCAGATTCGGGATAATTTATATTTAATCATATAAATCATGGATTTGATCTTTTCATCAAGAATAATTCACAGATTATTTTTCTAAATTATCCAAACAAACTAATTAAATTAAATTAAATTAAAATCCAAATAATGCATATTATTAAAGGCACAAGCTCACCAAGGTGCAAAGGGTCCGTAGAGCCTAGGTACATGGTAGAAGGTGTAGGCGAACGCCTTTTCGATGTGAGACGCAAAAATAAATAGGTATTAATGCATTAGACTAGTAAAATAACGAAAAATTCAGAACATGACAATTTAACAAATTTTCAACACTAGAAAAAGTTTGAAATTCAATGAGAAGTAATTAATCATAAATGAATATGACAACGCCATCCTCATCATCAGTGAGGGCTAATTAAATTAAATTAAAATCCAAATAATGCATATTATTAAAGGCACAAGCTCACCAAGGTGCAAAGGGTCCGTAGAGCCTAGGTACATGGTAGAAGGTGCAGCCGCACCCCTTTTCAATGTGAGACGAAAAAATAAATAGATATTAATGCATTAGACTCGTAAAATAACGTAAAAATTTAGAACATGACAATTTAACAAATTTTCAACACTAGAAAAATTTTAAAATTCAATGAGAAGTAATTAATCATAAATGAATATGACAACGTCATCCTCATCATCAGTGAGGGCTAATACAACGATATTTTCTTCAAAGGGAATCACAAGTTCCAAGTCTAGTAGAGATTCCTCTTCAATTCTATTTTCTTTGTCTACAAGGTGAAGTGAATGAGAAGATTTACTTGAAAGAGATCAAAAATGGGGGCACTAGCACAATGAACAACAACAAGACAATTAATTTCTTGGGGTTTTAGAATTTTTTGTGGTTTTAGATTTTTTTGTGGTTTACATATTAATTATTATGTTATGAAATAAAGAATCAGAGACAATGAACACTTGAGATGATGTCATGTTGCAAAAATCAAAGACTAGGATTTGGGGTTTTTTCTTACACCTAGGCGCATGCCTTTTTGAAGGAGTTGCACCTAGGCGCACCTTTGATAACACTGCATTAGACTTGACTGACACAATTGGACTGGACAAGACCAATTCACTGACTGGACCAATACTAGAATTTGGGACCGGACCATTGGTCTAGACAAGACCAATAGACTTGACAACTGGACTTGATGCCTGGACTGGACTGGACTGTATTAAACAAATTAATTAAGTCACATTACTAGGCCTGAACTTAATAATAAACTCTAATTAATAATAAAGTCCACTAATTATTCAATTAATAATACCTACAAAAATGGGTTGTCTACGGCAACAAATTAGCAATCTTTATCTCGACAATTCAAAGAGATAAGATAAATGAGACCAAAATACCCTTACCGACATGCGAGACCCAATGCCAAGCCTCAAACAATTCTTAAACTTCCTAGCCATCTTTATTTCGGTGTCACCAAATGAGAGGCATAGCAAGACAACCGAGCAAATGCGGTCTCGTATTCCCTAAGATTTCCCTCAGAATTGCATGAACTCAATCTCCTATTGTTCCCTAATAGCTTAGGAAAATACTTGTCAAGGAACATCCTTCAAAAATCCTCCCAATCCATATATTGTAAATTCATTTGCCCTTACCCAGTTGACCATTTTCCATCACCAGCTAGCTTCATCCTTCAGCATGAATACGACAAAAGCTACTTTATGCATTTTAGAGTATCCCAGCACCTCAAATATGTCTTCTAAGTCTAACAGCCATGTTTTAGCCTTGAAATTATTAGTAGTGTTGGCGAAATAGGGTGCATCTAAATTTTTTTATCTTCGCGATGGCAGAACCCCTAGCTTTATCAGTTGGTTGCCTCACCATCCTGGCTACCTGTTTATTCACCACCTTTGCTAAATTCTCAATCACCTGGAAGACATCTTCGCCTTGTGCACCGCTCCCTCGTACCATTCTTTAAACCTAGATATAAGTTCATACAAAGATTTTAAACTTCCAAGAATGATTGAGAGTACCTTAATAGTTTTCGAGCATTATCAACTGTATACATATTTTATCCTAAACCCTTCTTTATCTCAAATCATAATAACGCCTCATCCTCTTGTTTTAAATAATCTTTTTTAAATCCCAAATGGAATGATTTCTAACCGATATAATCTAATCTAGGAGTATTTTAGTGATTCATCATTGTCCCGGTCATGGAATAACCTATGACTCACATTATATAACTAAGCTACAACATGACCAAATAACACTGAATTTACTCATAAGCATTTTTCCAAGTGCACATAATTCAAAGAAAAAGAACAAAAACATTCAACCTATCCTCCTAATCGGACAACTCATCATTTTCTCCTACGTTCTCCTTGCAAAGTTCCTTCATAGTCTCCATCCCAGCTATCACCTCCTTTAGGATGCAGTTATGCTTCCTAATTTCTTTTTTAACATTTCATGAACTTTCTCAAGATCATCCCATGCTTTATGCAGTTCCTTCAGCAAGAAAGTATTCTGCTCATGAACTCTATCTCTTTCTGCTACTCTAAGCCTAGACATCCATATCCTTGCCGGCCGAAGTAGGTACCCATATTGTCCTAGAGTACGATTTCAATAGCATCTTTGGGTCAGGCTTCAGGGATTGTGTTGACAAAATCTTCTGCGATGATGAGCCATAACTCTTGACCATATTTCTGTAGAGACTCCTTGGTTAGACATACTACTACTAAAACAAAAGAAAGGTCGTCAGATAACAGGTGCAATATTTCTTCACTTAAGATAATCAAACAATTACACAACCTTTGTACACCTATTATAACAAGCCCAAACCCAATATTCCAATACGCTAGATGGTTTGTACCCTACTCTGAGGACATAGTCTAAGCCACAATGTGCTACACTTAGAGGTTTGCAGAAAACATGCTCTAATTTTTTTTTGTCACAACCCAAACCTAGATTGGGCCCGTAAGTTAAGTCTATGACCGGCCCCAGGCCCATTGGACTCTCACTAAAGGCTCTATTAGGCCTTACTAGTACATGTACATATCCATCCTTAAAGAGTACCAAATTCTAAAGCATGAATCCGGCTATTAAGAGCAACACTTAAAAAGGTCGCTAATAATATCCTCAAAATAAGTAATCTACTGAGACGAGGGGGTGTATGGAGGCATAAGCTCCTAATAATTTTCAAAGAAAAGTTAAATCACTATAATGCTTAGGGAGTTAATAGAGTCTAAGGAAACTCTAATCCTCTAATGATCGTCTCTCACAGCCTCAACCTCGTGACTTTCATGGGTGTTGGATCCAACTAGGTAGTCGTCAAAAAAAATGAAAGAGTAAGCTAGAGCCCAACAAGCTGTCAAGCACACATACCATATCCCAAAATAAGTTTTAAGTTTCATAAACATGCCATGGATCTCATTCATCTCAAAATGGCGACCAAGTCATAAGGAGGACGGATACATATAACTCAAAAAGAATATATGAGTAGAAGAAAAGTTTTGAAGCATGAAACTAGTTAACAAAAGTATAGTCGTCACCTGACTGTTACAGTTTAACAAAACCTCTTATGGTATGTTGTGATTAGCGTACATAGCACAGTGACTTGGGCCTGCAATCCCACATTGGGATAAGCATCACTGTCGAAGTAGGGGCGACCACTTACAATAGTAATGTAATGCACATAGTCCCGTTGAAAGCACCCAAAATCTAACTTTCCAGTTAGACAACCTATAAAAATACTCCATTCTCATTTACGTAAATTGAGTTTATACACTTCTAGTAAATAAAGCATTACAAGGCAATTCCATGTTTTTTTTTTCTTATCGTGCGGTTTAAAACAATTGTAATACCAATTGTTAAATGCTTTAACCAATCAGTTGATCCGAACACACATGCAAATACACTTAGAATTGAAAATTAGGGTAATAGGCAGGAATATGGCTAGAGTACTTACATAACCTGCTAAGCAAAACCTAGCGTTACTTTTCCTAGCATAGTAATGCCTCATCCCCACCTCTTATCCCATTGCACGCGCACATACGCTACCCGTTTTGTAGAGTACACTTGCTATACACACACACACTGACATTGTACACAACACAAGCCACAAGCACATGGTACACACAGTACCACACATCCATTTATAACAATTATTTTTCCCACCATAACAGACATCTTCAAATACAATACTACTTTTACTTGCACATACACCCCACACAGCCCACTGCATAGACACACGCACAATGCCTACACACACACACACACACACACACACTCTCTCTCTCTCTCTCTCTCTCTCACACACACACATACAGAGTGAATTCATCCACATAACACACACACGGCCTGCACAGTATGCACACAGTACACACACATGCACTGTCTCCAAACATACCCAATGACAGATACACACACACCCCACACAAACACCGCACACACAGAGTAACACACATACATCACCCACACACACCAGACACACACGCGTTCTCTCTAGTCACATACCTAATAGCAGATACACACACCACACAAACACAAAACACATTCACAAACACCACACACATAGAGCAACACACACACACACACACCCCACCCACCCCCATATACATACCCTCTTCCCCATGGCACACTCATAAAAGTTCACTCGCACACATATCTCACAGGTGCACACACACACAAACATATCACCGCGAGTACACACACGCGCGTTCCATTTACACTCACAACATATTTCACACACACAGAGACATACTTTTTACACACACACACACACACACGTGCATGCATGCACATACACATACTATCTACACTCAAAGCATATTTCACACACACACACACACACACACACACACACACACACACACACACATATCTTGTGCACGCATATTGTATAGGCACACACTCACATTGTTGACACTATACACACACTAACCCACACACAGAGAGTTAAACACACCAACATAGACACATGGTTGTAACAGGCCTCATACACAGACAAACCTCCATAGCCTATTTTTCGCGTACACATATATTACTAGTGCACAGCCCACACACCCTCGCGCACCCCCCCACCCCCACAGACCCCAGCCCTGTGCACACATAAAAACATAACTTTCAATGATTTGATGCGAGAACATATTGCAAAAACTTATCGATAATTCATACTCCAATCGTCGAAATTTTGCCATAGACAATTTTAGCCTTACCCTTACTCTGGTTCCACTCTTACAAACACTCATATCTCAACCTCTCTATGGATTGTTAGCTTTACATTTAATTTTCAAAACCCTCCATGTTTAATCAATCAAACACATCTCACCAAATATGCCCATTGCCTCTTAATTTTCATATTTTCTCCTCCAATTTCTCTCTCGGTATTTTGATATTTCTCCTTCTTCTGCTTTCTTCTAACTTTATAGAGTTGGAAGATGTTATTACTAGATCTAGACAATAACCCCAATTTAAGTTTAATTTTCCTAAGTCACCATTCACTTTTTTTTATTCCTCTCTTGCCTCTGACTTCATTATACTAAAAACTATTTTAACCTTTACTAAGTTTTAGAGTTACGGTGATGAGAAATAAATCATATGAATGAATAACTAAACAGTAAACAAATAATAACTGGATTGGTGCGGGATATTAAACCTACTAAAGACAAGTTGAGATCAAAACTTCATAGTTCTGACCATAGGAAAAATAAGCTAAGTCTTGGTCTGTGGTTTTAAAAAGAAAGATGGATGGATAAAAGTGACCATAAGTCAAAAAGTTAGCCAAATGATATTGTCGATCCTACATTTGAAGACAAAGATTGTGAGCACAAAAGTTGATAGTCTTTGAGGTAACTAAGGGGTTAAAAGTTATGTGGCGGGTGAGTATGACATTTCATGTGCAAGCATTTCTAGATGAGGTGCAGACACACTTACCAAACAAATACAAACGCTTCTGTAATAAGTGTAGATAATATGGTAGCATGTGCAGATGCAAAAGAATTAAGTAGACACATTTTAGTTGGTGCAAAAGATGAAAAATATGGCAAATCATCATGTTCAGTGTGACAGTGTAATATCCTGAACTTTGAGAGTTAGTTAAAATAACTATCAGTGCTCTGAAAAATAAACGGACAATAAATTTAAGAAATATTTGGTTATTAGTAGCGTCTAGGAGCTTAAAAATGTTTTAGGGCAAAAATGTAATTTTGAAATCTTGGGGGCATTTTTGTAATTTTAGAAAACTTTGGGGGTATAATTGTAAATTAATTTTTTGGTGATGAAAGGTAATAATATGAGTGATATTGTGTGTTTAGTGACATTTTATTTAATTAACAAGGATTAGGAAAATTTTAGGGCTTAAATGTAATTATAGAAAGTTTTGGGGTCTTTTTGAAAATATGTAAAGTTTGGGGGCATTTGTGCAATTTTATAAAAGTAATTTATGAACATTTATTTAAGTTGGCCACCTCCTATTAGGTTTATGACTAAGCTAAATTAAACTATTTAATAATAGATTGGATAAGGGGGAAGAAAAAAAGGGAATAAAAGAAAACAAAAAGGAAATTCGGAAAGAAGAACAAACAAAAGAAAAAGAAGGAAGAACAAGAAACAGAGAAAGAAGCAGGGACTTCAGCTGAGAAGAATTTAAGGGGAGAGAGAGAGATTAAGGACGAAATCTCAAGGTAATCACTTCTCTGCTAGAGTTAGTATGAGGTTGTGTGTGTTTTCTATGTGCGCAGAGTGTGTGTTTAACACTGTGAGTGAGCATGTGGGTATACCGTGCATATGTGTGTGTTCTTCATACTCAGGAAGTGGACGGTGAACGATTTATGTGTGATATTATGTTTGGAGGGATTACTGTATGTAAGAATTGAATTGGGTGAGATTATGAGTAGCTTGAGTGTGCCCGAGGAGGGGTTGTGTGTGAGCTTGTGTGTGTTTCAGTGGGTGTGGTGACAGTGTGTGTGTGTGTGTGTGTGTGTGTGTGTGCATGTGTTCTTCGGGTGTGTTGTGTGTATAATTGTGTGAATATACGTGTGTAAAAGATGTGTGTTAGTGAGTGTTAGGCACGACTGGATGAGAATATGTGTGAGTAGAATGTGTTAGTGAGCTGTTCGAGTAGTGTGTTGGGGATATGGATCTCGGCTGGAGGTTGAAGATGAAGTAGGTGTACGAAAGGTGAAATACTATGTGGGATTAATTTGAACAGTAACTGTTTTTGTCATTAAATATATAAAATTAATTTAGGCAGATTTCTCCACGAATTTTTAAAAATAGCTAGAGCCAAAATTAGACAAAGTGAAAAACTGTAACTCCCAAAGTTTTTACGAGATCTACTCTCTGGAAGTTTTTGGGTATTTTCAGAATTCGGCAAGAATGCTAAATTGGGATACCGATTAAAGACATTTATCAAATTATTTAGCATAGCAAACCAAGTTATTTTAATCTAAAAATTTTATGGAAGCCCTATTTTACAGATATAATTCATTATCTAAAATTTTGGGCCATTCCGAGATCGATAGGTATTTTTCACGAAACTGACCTTTTAGCGCTCGGTCCAAACACCGGTTCGGAATTTTTGGGCAAAAAATCTCTAAAATACTTTTTAAGCCAAAAATAACATCAGGATGTTTAAAATAGAATTTTAAGATATTTTGAGATTTTTCCGATGCCGAAAACCCCCAGGGGTGTTTTGGTAATTTACCACCCCCGAAGGGGTATTTTGGTAATTTTACCTATAAGAGGTATTTTGAAGTAAATTTACATACAGTAAGATTATTTTAGTGACTTTGCTTATGGAAAAGTCATTTTGAGAATAAAAGTGTAACGGGGGGTATTTTGGTAATTTGACGTAAAAAAGGTATTTTTACATAAATTTACATATGGAAAGTTTATTTTAGTGATTCTACTTATGGGAAGACCATTTTGGTAATTTAAGTCCGAGAGAGGCATTTTGGTAATTTTACACCCTAGGAGCGTTTCAGTAATTTTACATACCCTGTGAGGGGAGGTTCATTTTGGGAGCATGTGTGAGTTCGTATTAAGTTATACTTTTGTTCTGTAGGCTGTATTCTAATGGTCTGATTATTCCGTTTAGGTTAAAGCTAAAGACTTCCGGTTAGGATAATTTAGCTGCGGATCTAGGTAAGGGATTCTATCTGAACCTTGGGTAAGGACTTTTGTCCGAACCCTTATTTGATTACTTGTACTCGTAAGTACTCCTTTGATATATTTACGGCTAATGCCGAACTCTGAGTTATGTATTGATATCAACATGTTCTTGCCCAGAAAACCCTAATGTTGAACCTGAATCGATTATTTGAAAATCTTGTGATGCTTGTATCCGTTCTTCCAAATTGTTGCACCTAAATTTGATAATGTTTTTGCTATTTATTTGTAATTTTCTTCTGAAATTTTGAACAATGACTTACATCAATATGTGATTGTTATTAGAACCCGAATTGATTTCGGTGATATGAGCTTATGTTAACGCTCATTGATATTGTTAATTTTCTGTGTTGACCTGGGTACCTGTTTAGTGGGGAGGCGGTATAAGGCTGGTTGAATCCTGCATGAAACGCAGGCTAGTACCCAAGTGGACTAGTAATTATTTTAGTACATCATGCATGTGTACACTATATGAGCTTGCCATAATGGCATTGCAATCGCCCAGGATCAACATTGATTTTTGATTTTATTAGCTAGAATGATTTATGCTTGGGTTGAAAGTCCTTGACAAATATTCATCGTATTTAGTTAGAAGGATTTGTACTTGGGTTGAAATCTCCTGACAAGCCTTTATTGTATTATTGAAATGATTTGTGCTTGGGTTGAATCCTTTGGAAAATCTGCTGTACTTTGGAAATGATGACTTAAAAAGGATCTTTTATTGATTGATTGGATTTTGTTCTGATTGTTAATATTTATTTTGGCATCTATTTCTGATGAACTTTGCTCAGTTTAGGTAATTATTGAATTTTGATCGTTCGAAGTGTTTTGAAAATCATCGTCGGTTGGATTTTTCAGAGTCGTGTTATAATCTCTTTTGTAGTCCTTGTACGACCTTACTGGGCTCTCAAAAGCTCACCCTTCGTTTGGCTCCCTTCTGCAGGTGAAGATCAAATGTAGCATGTTCGGGAATGGATTAGAGTCTGTGTGAGATTCCGATGAGCCCATCACCACTGTATAGTAAGACTCCTCCGTGGGTCGGTACTGTTAATTTGTTCTTAAGAGTTTGAATTGCGAAGAACCTAAGCTGTAATGATGTAAGCTAATTAGTTGGTGATTTGGTATTTTTGAGAAATCGGAGTTGATGTTGAATTAGATGATTTGAAATATGCGTTAGTGAACAAGTCTGACAGGTGTGAGGTGATCCGATAGGTTAACGACCCTGGAGTTCGGGGCGGCGAAGCTCCAGATTTTCGGGGGCATTACAGACATAATGGTGTTTGCAGGAGAAATAAAACATATTTGTATGAGAGAGTATGCTCATGAAAGGTGGCATATCACATCAAAAATAGTTTATGCGAAAAAGATAAGAGTTTTTTTTTATATTAAGAATAGCCAACAACATACACCAGGTAACGCATGCTCATCAAATTTATGTTTGAGTTATGTTACAGAGCATACACAACCAAAATTTGGCTCTCACCTGGTAGCAGGTTTCCCCTTCTACGTGAAAGCTTCTCATTGGCCCATGTGTCTGCCAACATGCCCGTGCACGTGACCCATTTTCCTTCAGTTAACGAAATGATGCTGTCATGCAATCTCTCTAAAAATGCGGGGGATTGGAGCTGATTTAGGGAAAGACTTCAATCAGGTTTGGTACTCTCTCTCTCTCTCTCCCCCCTCCATTTTCCCGTCTTCTTCCTCCCTTTTTCCCATCTTCTACCTCCTCACAAACTTCAATTTCATGTTCCTAATAGCAGCATAAATTAAAGGAGTGCCAATAATGCGATATGCTTTTGGCACCGGTGATGATTGCATCTCCCTGAGGCAAGGATCAACCAACGTTAATGTCAGCAAGATCACATGTGGTCGTGGGCATGGCATTTTTAGCAGGTATTTTCATTAGTTTTTCCTTGAAGGTTTCCTTCATGTTTTGTAGTATTCTGTTTATTGAGAAATGGCAAAGTGGGCTACTACTTAACAGGAAAATCTCATATAGGATGTCTTACAGAATTCCAACTTATCACTTTATCAACCATAATGTTCATTTTTAGCTTCTCTTTTTCTCCTCTAGACAGGCTAAAATAAGAGTAACACTATTTTCTCCAAACTGATCCAATTTGTCCATTGGCATCTCCTTAGAGTCTTATCTGGAAAGTTATGTAAGAAAGAATATGGAATCTTGTTCTAGTAGAATTTTTTGAGTCCCTAAAATGGCTGGTATTTAAGTTCCATTACTCTGAGCATTATGCACAAAATTTCTAAGTCTCCTCATAGCATATTTCTTATGAAGTACAGGCGCACCGTATGCATTGTCTCACGATAAAACTTCAACATACAATGAAAATGAAACATAGGATGAATCTATGAATCTAATGTCATTTAAATTCTGAAGCAGTTCTATAGTTATATTATAGATATAGTTATGTTTGTATATAGCCTTAAACTAGCAAGTTTTGTGTTTTGATGGACTCTAGAGGTAAAAAGGTGATTCGGTAGTAGGTCTTATAGTGAATATCCAGCCTTTTCTGGCATTCATTTACACCAGATAAATAGTCCACAACTGATGGATCAACAACCAAATGTCAATGAGCAGGAGGTTGATGATGTATGCACTTTGCAGTCAAGCCAGTCTAATGTGCAAGGGGGAAAGGTTCATGAAGTACCAAAACTTGGAATGGAATTTGATTCTAAAACAACGTGCTTTTGATTATTACAATGAGTATGCTGATCGGGTTGGTTTCAGCATAAGAAAGCAACATGTGAAGAAGAAGAAAAGAGCTAGAATTGTGAGGAAGAGAACTTTATGTTGTTCAAAACAAAGAAAATGAGGTATTGATAAATGACGAGTAAATGTTTACCATCATCATACGTCTCAAGAGTATGTTGCGAAGCACACATGGCCCTTCTACTTCAAAAGAAAGCAAAATTTAAGGTGATATCGTTCAATGCTGGGCACAATAATGCTTTTGCCCCTTTGCCTGCAAAGCACATGTTAAGGTCAAAGAGAAGACTTTCATTTGCTCAAACATCTTTGGCAATCGATGTTATTAAGGTTGGAGTATCAATTAAAAGACTTTTCAAATACCAACACATTCTTATAGAATGACCTAAAACTATCATGATGTGGAAGAAAATGATGCTTGAAAGTCAATGGAACCATGACATTAAACAGAACATTCTGCATTGGCTTATGGAAAATCGTAGTAGAAAAAATATACAAGCTTTTGTGGGACTCCTTGGAGATCATTTTTGCTTCTAACCACAGCACCTGCGATCCTACTAGTGCAAAAGCACGAAAAGTCTCTCTCTTTTTTTTCTGAGGGATTTAGTATGTTTCTTCCATTGTGAAGCATAGAGACATGAAGTACGGATTCAGAAGGAAGTTGCAATTGCAACCAATACTTTAAGCACTCAACAAAAGAATCAAGATGTTATATGCCGAGCAGGCCTTCTGAGCTCCATACTACGGTATTAGCAATCTGATAATCCAGTGCTTGCCTCGCGGAGATACAATCATCACTGGACCCATTTTCCTTAAGTTAACGGAATGGTGCCTCCATTTTCCTTGCTTTTAGGAACATGAAGCTGAAGCTTATAAGGAAGAAGATGGGAAAAAGGGAGGAAGAAGACGGGAAGATAGAGAGAGTACCAAACCTAATTAAAGTCTCTCCCTAAATTAGCTTCGATTAGCCGCATTTTTAGAGAGATTGCATGACGGTACCATTCCATTAAGTGAAGGAAAATGGGTCACGTATAACACTACAGGAAAAATGGGTCTTTAGCGAAGGACAGGATTCCATCGCTAAAGGTCACTTTTAGAGACGGAATAATCCATCTGTAAAAATCCTTCGCTAAATGTTTTTGCCAACACAACTGTCCATCGGTAGAGATATTTAGCGACGGACTTTTGCCGACGGATTAATACCGACATAAATATCCATCGCTAATTGTAATTTATGTATTCTTCTCACTATTTCTGAATTTTTTCATGAATTTCTTTTTATCGATGGACACATTCTGTCGGCAAAAACCTTTATTTTTTGAATAAGAGAAGCCCCAACCCTTCTTTTCTTTCTAACCAGCCGCACACATCTACCCCCCCCCCCCTCGATCTCTCTCTTTCTCACAAACACACCCACGCACACCCACTGTACCCCCACCTCCCTCCCACACCACTACCCCAACCCCTCTGCCGCATCCCCACGGCCATCCCTTGCTGCCACCTCAGCCCCTCTCTCTCCTCTGATGCCCACCTCCCACGTCGCCCACCAGTATCGTGGCATGGTGGCTGGGCTTCCGATGATTACGCTATTACCATCAGCCATAACCCAAATAACGGGACCTCTTGATAATTTAATTTGCTACAGTAATTTAATTTGCTTATAATTATTTTTTACATTTGAATTTGTGCAAATCTATAGCTATTTGGCTGTTGGTTCGACATATCTAATGGTAGCGTTTAAGCTTGGTATTGGATGAATATGGTTTAACTTGTCATGTGTTGTTATCGGCCTTTTATGATCACTTGGGTTATTTCTCCTCCAGTGTGTGTGTGTGTGTGTGTGTGTGTGTGTGTTATACGTTTCACTTGTTTCCGATTGATTCAGCGCGTATCCCTTTGTTTTTACAACCCAGATAATGGGACCTCTAGGTATTCATATTTACTTATTTATATTGTCAATTTTATCCTTTTTGGTAATATCTATGATTCGGATTTGTTATCAGCCACATACCAGATAGATGGATAATTAGGTGTACTGGTATGTGTTTTAGTAATAATTGCTGCAATAAATGAGGAGGGAGGCTGGAAAGACTAGACAGTGGTCAACGACTTGGATTTAGCCGTCCGAGCTAGTCTCAAAGGTTGGAAGGTCTTGTGCCTTGGTTCCCTCAAGGTAATTTTTCTTCGTTTTCGAGGAATTTGTTAGATGTTATGTGCATTTTACATATAGGATATACATTCATTTGATGCATTTTATGTACAACTGTTGCATTTAAACCTGTTTAGCACTGCCATTGCCCTTTTTAAAAGACATTCTTGCTCAAATCTTCTTGTAAACAGGTAAAGAATGAACTACCAAGTACATTGAAGACCTACTGCTATCAACCGCACCGATGGTCTTGTGGTCCTACAAACCTGTTCAGGAAAATGGTAACGCAAACTATAAGTAATGAGGTTAGTCTGCCCTTTTCATCAATCATTTTTGACTTGAAACATTAGTAGCTAATGATGTGTATAAACATATCTAATCTATCATTCTTATATCTATTTTGTTCAACTGCACAGAGAGTAACTTTATGGAAGAAGGTACATGTATTTCTTTTTTGGGAATACTTTGCGAATCCATGTGAATCAGTTTAAGAATATTTAAGCTTGTCCTTTTAGTCTCCTATTTATTCACTTTGTTGAAAATTGGGATGATTATGTATGTCTTTAGGAAGAAATAATGTTGAGTGTGATGTTTTGATCAAATCTTGTTTTGGAACTCTATGGAAGCTTGTGTTTCTTGAATTTGTGAAAAAGAATTAGAAGACACTACTGGAGTTGAAGCCGTAGTTAATTGAGTAAGACCGAACAATGAAACTTTAGTTACTTATGTAAGTGTAATTTACAATACTGTTTATATTTAAGATTGGTATTGTATTAAAGTTTATGATTTATGAGCATGCAGGGAATACTGGTACATTGTGGAGCATTTATTTGAAATTAGAGTCTCTTATTAATATATGTTGCAAGCTAAACTTATTTTAGTTCACGTAATTTGATTGATGGGGCTTGCTTCCTCTACTTGGGAAGGGAATGTGACGTACTCTTCTCTCGGTCATTATTTGATTGATTTGCTCGTTATGTTTGTGCTTAAAGAAGATAGTTATTGCACCACTCTACTTTGAGTTTTGACAGACTATTGAGGAACCATAAAATGAGAGTTTTAATGATATGTTTCATGTCCACTATCTCGCTGTCATACACCACTGCTCCTGCCGTACGCCACCACTACTACCGCACACCAAAACTGTTGCCACCGACCATCCCAGTGCGCCAATGAGACCACTCTTGAGTATCACGTACGCCACCACTACTACCGCACACCAAAGTTGTTGTCACCGACCATCCCAGTGCGCCAATGAGACCACTCTTGAGTATCACTTCCTGGATTGTATATATAAAAATAGACGACATAACTTTTGCAAAAATTTCTAAATTTGGCTGACCTTGTAATGTTGTGTGGTTATCTTGCGGTAATAGTACTTTATGAGTAGTGATGATGTTAGGCATATGTACTTTATTTATTTTAAAGATACTTAAAAATGTGGTTAATAATATTCCATATTGATGGGGTTATGCTTTAGATGTTTAATTTAAAAAAAATAGGTATAGATTTAAAAGAAATAATGAAAATAAAAAAATACATTTTTTCTACCTACAAGAATATACTTTTTGCGACAGAGTTCCGGCGCTAAAAGTCATTTTAACAGATCTTGATGATTTTTTAGCACCGAATTATTTATCGCTAAAAGACCTAATGGACTTTTAGCAACGAAAATTCCATTGCCAATATTTCTTTTTAATTTTAAAAACATTTTTAGGGACGGAAAACTCCGTCACTAAATGTAATTAATTATGTGGGTAAAAATTAATTTTTTATCGACGGACCACTAATTTTCGTCACTAATCTTTTAGCGACGGCTTTTCAATATGGACTTTTAGTGATGGACAGTCCATCACTAAAAATTCTTTTGACGGAATATGTACTTTTACGGAACTGTCCGTCGTTAAAAGTCTTTTTTCTTGTGATGATATAAGGGCAAACGCATGGGCCAATGAGAAATTGCCGTGTAAAAGGGTAGAAGGAGAAACTAGCTACCAGGCCACGAGCCAAATTTTTTCCCAACCAAGATTCCTCTAGCTGATAAAGATTCGGTAACTTTTGGAAAGAAGTTAATGAGGGCTTTCACCATAAAAGACAGAAGTAAGTATGAACTTAATCAAGTATGTAGCCGTGATGACACATTCCCCTTTAAATTCCAATTACAAGTTTGCTTAGAAACACTAAACTCATTAGACTTTGAGAAGATGATGACATTTTTGCTCCATAAAACCACTTTGCTGTAGAGCATAAATACAACTATATTGCTATATCACTCCTAAAGAATGAAATAACAAAAATATCAAGGCACTTGGAAAAATTACAACCATTATCGATCAAATTAAAAATGGTAAATGTGGGTATTGAATTGTGCTTTGCAAATGCCACAAAGAACGGGATTTACTTTGTTTGCTTTGCTTTTTGTATTCAACAAATATACCTACATACTACAAGAAAGTTGTCGAAAATACTCAACAAATATTGAGACCGATATAATGATGAAGTACAATAATTAAGGACCCCAAACATCAATGTCAAACATCAAAACGAGACTTAGTATAGATAATGCTCTGAAAGAAGGTCGATTGGGATTGTTTGGCTAGCGAACAAATCGTACCACTATGTTTTGATGAATATATTTAGTATAAAATGATTTATGCCTTTAAGTTTGAAGCAAAGAAAAAGAAGGATGGCATAGCTGTCGATGCTAAAGATCGGAGTGAGAGCCAGGATGGTTGAGGACGCAAAGGAAAAGGATAAATCCAAATAGTAAATTATATCATGTCGCTATCCTTTGCAATAATCATCTTTGAATGTAGCTCCTGAAAAGCACCATTTGTGGTAGTAGGATTAATGACAAGTTACTAAACTGAAATAAAGGAATGTGCAAGACAAGGTAAAGAAATAAGCAAGGAATACACGAAATTCATTTTATTGTTTGAGCTAATGTGGCTAAATTTATTTGTGAGGTTTATTTCTATTTTGGTATTTTAAGATATAATAAAGTGCTTAAAGTCAAGTCCCATTCTATTTATATGAAAAGCATTTAATTGTGATTTTTATTTTTTTACATTTATGGGAGTTATTATACTATTTTGAATTGATTTGAGCAGCTAATAATTAAAATTAAGTCATGATCCGTATATATAGGAAGAAATTACTATTTTTACCTTCTTATATGCTTCTCCAGCTCTTTTTTATCGCTAAATATGTACTTTATGGATAAATATTCACCTTTTAGTGATAAAAAACTGGCATACTAAGGACTAAAATAGTCTCCTCATACATCTTAATTAGATAGAGTTTTAAAAGATTTCTATTTTATCTTTTAATTTCATAAAGCATCAAGGTACATTGAACCTGTAAACTTTTTATGTTTTTAAACTGGAAAATAATGATGTCTTAGAAAGAGGTATACACGTAGCTCCTAGATACTGTTACTAATTATGGGGCGAGCATCATATGTGATATGATTTGACATTATTTTTCCTTTTTTTTGTGTGGATAAAATGTCTTTTTATTATTCATGAAATATACAAACACCTTGCGGATATCCTCTCAACTCACTTACGCTACGAATCATAACAAAATTAATACTCCTTCCTTCCTTAAATATTTGATCAAATTTTTTTTTACTGCATCAAAAATATTGATAACTTTTTAAATTAAGAATGATTCTAAAGATATTTTTTCATTTTTATTCTTCTTACAATTTTTTCTATTATATTTCTCTTTTCATATTTAATCTTCCACCAAATTATTTTTCTCTCTTTTGACCTACTTTCTTCTCTCCCTCTCTCTTTCTCTCTCTTTTCCAATCATTCTTTGAATTTATGACATTCTTTCCTCATATGTCCTTTATCCTTACAAAAGTGACACTTGATATCAGAAGAACCCTTGGTACCAGAAGAGTTTGCCTTGTCAATCTTGGTTACAGAAGCACTCTTATTCCCCTGTACATTACCTTTGCCAAATTTCTTTCATTTTCCTTTTCTTTTAGATGGATCAGTTATGGCAACGTGAGCATTATCAGGTTGTTCAGACTTTAGCATCTCTTCTTCTTGGACACACATGGAAATCAACTCGCTCATCTTCCACTTCTCTTTCTGCGTGTTATAGTTAATCTTAAAAGGATCAAACTGCGCAGGAAGGAAAGTCATAATAAAGTGCATGAGAAAACCTTCAGAGATTTCCATGTCCAAACCTTTTAGTTGAGAAGCCATATCATTCATCTGTAAAATATGCTCACGAACACCATTGGATCCATTGTACTTGAGCGTAACCATTTTAGTGATGAGAGTAGTAGCATGTGCCTTGGAAGAACCCTGAAACTGCTCTTCAATATGAACAAGGTACAGCTTAGCATTATCCGAGTCAGGAATGACTCCGCGAATAGCAGTCGTAATGGAGCCTTTCATAATCATTAGGGATATACGGTTGGAACGCTTCCACTTTTCATAAGCCGCCTTTTGCTCAGTAGAACTTTCAGCCGTAAGGGCAGCAGGCGCGTCAACCCGTAAAGTATAATCCAAATCCATAACTCCAAGGATTATACTAATCTGCTCTTTCCATTTTCTAAAATTGGTGCCGCTCAATGATTTGATAGAGGAAAGATAGCTAGTAATTGCAGCAGGACTATACGCTAAATAATAACAATAATCATACACGTTAGTACCGAAAATTCACATGATGAAAACAGTTAGTTCATCAATTAACATAATAAAATAAATTGAGGGATAAACAATTTATTTGTATGAAAAAGGTAAATACACAAAACTTTTTTCAAAAGGAAAAATTAACATATCACTTATAACCTTCCGTTGGCCCGGTTATTAACATACAAGTGTTTTTCCATCCTTAACAATGTGGAAATCATTAAAAGCAACATGAGCACGAATTATATCACCGTTGAGCAGAAAATAATTTGATTCATGCAACTTATTATTTCCTTCCTTTCCGCTTAAAAATTAAAATATAATCTTTCGTTGGGCCGATTAATATTTCAATTAATAAGCGTAACGTGATATGGTTTATCATTATCTCAACTTATAAAAGATAATAAACTTCCGTTGGGCCTCTTACTGCTAAAATAAGTAAGAATCACTAATTATTTCAAGTTCATTATCATAGTCTAGACATGCCAAACGAAGCATAAGATTTTAGCATAATCTCGTAATTTTAGACTAATTCTTGAAATCACAATAATATTGGCATGTTATATTCATCAGTATCACATAATATAAGTCAATATTAAAATACATATGTTATCAATAATAACATATCAATTGAACAATTTCAATAGGGATATAATATTAAATGACTTTATAAATTTTATTTTACAAGGCCAATCAAAATAAACAAGCCCTTTTGAAAACCCATCTTAAAAAAAATTGCCAAAACAGGCCCAAATTTGTACCTACAAGGCCTTTCCTTAAATAGCCAAACAGGCCCAAATTTAAGTGGCCAAAACAAGCCCTTCTAACTGGCCAAACGAGCCCAATTAAGTGGTCAATTAACAGGCCCAAAACAAGCCTAATGAAGGTCTAGCCTTTCGGCCCAGATGTGCTAGGCTAAATTAAAGGGCCTTTTACGGCTCAACAGTTTCGGCCCATCCAACAAAACACTAGCCACAAGGGCCAACGGCTTCAGGCCACAGAACATGCCTGAAACAAGTCTAAATTCTTTCTGCTGAACCGAAACATAACACCTAACTAGACAGAAAGCATTTAACATAATCTGGGCCAATCCCGCAGGCCACAAAGCAAGGCCAAATAAGGCCTAAATAAATTTTCTGCTGGGCCATTTAACAGGCCACATGGCCTTCTTTTGCTAGGCCGAGTAACATAACACCAAAAGCCATGAGTCACATGCCTCACGGCCCAAAGAGGCCACATGCCCTTTCAGTATGTTCACGAACAGCCACACGGCCGACAAACAGGCCATACAATCGGCCGTTTTTTTTTTTAACGTTAGCATTTAAACGTAAATTTAAAATAATTCCAAAAACTTAAAGGAGGAGTTTTATGTTTGAATGCCAACATATAAAAAAAATTTCAAGAACCCAAAAGAAAAATTATATGTTCATGCGATTGCTCAACGTGACTCTGATATCACATGTTAGGATTATTCATTCATCTTGACCCCATAATCAAGATCATTAGAATCTTATAATAACATAAACATAAGAATAATAGGGTTACGAACTCACCGGAATCGAAGGAAGTCATAGATTACCAAGAGTTTATTCTGATAATGAAAGAACGCCAAGATGCGGAAGCGAACGATATCCCCTTGGTATTGATCTTCACTACTCTTCTCTATTCTTTATGATGGAATAAATCGGTGTATTTTTTTCCTTTAGTCTAAGAGGCAAAGAGTGGCCAAAACATAATGATACCCTAGCCTCCAAGAAAAGAAATATTTATATAGAGAGAATAGTGGGATCAATCCTAAAGCCTGCTAAATCTCAACCGTCCATCGAGATTAGGGTCTCTAAGCCTTTTGTACACAATAAATCATCAGTATATTGGATGCTAAAATTAAATAAGCTCATAATGTTATTTAGCCTAATTTAATTAATTAATATTCAAGTCAAATAAATAAGTCAACATTAGTACATTAGTACAACTCTTTAAACCACTTAATTGGATTTGACCGATCAAATCCAACGTTCCTGTCAAGAACGCTGTCACTACTGTGCCTGCATACTTCGATGACTCGCAACGGCAAGCTACGAAAGACGCCGTTCAATAGCCGGCATCAACGTTCTGAGGATGATCAACGGCCGCGGCGATAGCCTATGGGCTGGATAAAAAGGCGGGTAGAACCGGCGAGAAGACCGTGCTGATATTCGATTTGGGGGGCGTTACTTTTGATGTGTCGCTGTTGACGATCGAAGAAGGGATATTTGAAGTGAAGGCTACAGCTGGAGATACCCACCTGGGTGGGGAGGATTTTGACAACAGGTTGGTGAATCATTTTGTGAACGAGTTTAAGAGGAAGCAAAAGAAGGATATCACCGGCAACGCGAGGGCGCTGAGGAGGCTGAGGACAGCGTGCGAGCGGACAAAAAGGACGCTTTCTTCGACCACGCAGACGACGATCGAGGTCGATTCGCTGTAAGAAGGGGTTGATTTTTACGCGACCATCACGCGGGCTAGGTTCGAGGAACTGTGCATGGACTTGTTCCTGAAGTGTATGGGGCCCGTTGAGAAGTGCCTACGTGACGCGAAGATCGATAAATCGAGAGTAGACGATGTTGTCCTGGTTGGCGGGTCTACCAGGATTCCGAAGGTTCAGCAACTCTTGCAGGATTTCTTCAATGGGAAGGAGCTCTGCAAGAGCATAAATCCGGACGAGGCGGTGGCGTACGGGGCGGCTGTGCAGACTGCGATTTTGACTGGAGAAGGTGACCAGAAGGTACAGGACTTGTTGTTGCTCGATGTTGCGCATTGAGTCTGGGACTTGAAACTGCTGGAGGAGTGATGACTGTTCTAATACCTAGGAATACGACGATTCCAACCAAGAAGGAGCAGATTTTCTCGACGTATTCGGATAATCAGCCTGGGGTGTTGATTCAGGTGTACGAAGGGGAGCGGGCGAGAACGAAAGACAACAATCTGTTAGGCAAGTTCGAGCTGACGGGCATTCCGCCGGCGCCTCGAGGGGTGCCACAGATCAACGTGACATTTGATATTGATGCGAATGGGATTCTGAATGTGTCAGCTGAGGACAAGACTGCTGGTGTGAAGAACAAGATCACCATTACTAATGATAAGGGGAGGCTGAGTAAGGAGGATATTGAGAGGATGGTGCAGGAGGCAGAGAGATACAAGTCCGAGGACGAGGAGGTGAAGAGGAAGGTGGAGGCAAGGAATGCGCTGGAGAATTACGCGTACAACATGAGGAATACGGTGAGGGATGAGAAGTTTGCCTCGAAGTTGAGTCCGGAGGACAAGCAGAAGATCGAGAAGGCAGTGGATGAGGCCATAGAGTGGGTGGAGAAGAACCAGCTGGCTGAATTTGATGAGCTTGAGAACAAGTTGAAGGAGTTGGAGGGGATTTGCAATCCTATTATCTCTAAGATGTATCAGGGTAGTGGTGGAGATATGGCGATGGGTGGTGATGACATGCCTGATGGTGGCGGGTATGGTGGCTCTGGTGGGTCTAGTGGCGGTGCAGGGCCAAAGATTGAAGAGGTTGATTAGATGTGAATGCTAATATCTTGGCATTTTTTGTATCTCTGTTCAGTCCTGTTTTTTTGGTTGGTTTGGGTGTTGTTCAGCTTGTAAGCATCTTGCTTTTCGTATCAAGTGTGTAAGTTAAGATGCAATGTAATATATCTTTGTTTTTTAGTACAACTTCTACATCGCTTCTCACATATAGCGAATTCTTACGTTAATATCAGCAGCTTATAGCTTATGATGACTTATGTGGCGTTAGACTTTGACAAATGGAAAAGGTAGTGAAAATGTGAGATACTTATGCAGCTAGATACAAACTTTAATCATAGTTTATTTGTTAAAATCTCAACCTTTTGTGAAGATTTTGAAGTTTATATATATAGTTATTTTTTACTATGATGAGGATAAACTTTCAAATCTCCCCACTTTCTCTCTTCTCTCTCCTTTTCTTCTCTCTGCTCCGTCAATTTCATCCGACAACCATCGCGGCATCGTTTTGGATAAGAACCGAGCAACTATAAACTTTGCCGACCACAGCTATCTAGTGCAACCACCTCGAGCCGCTCGTCACAAGCCACTGTGATGGATTGTCACTTTGTAGCGAAGTTGCAAGGTTTCAATATATGGATGAATGATTGTGTGCGCTTGTGTTGAATTTGCTGTAAACATAGTGATTAAAATCCTTATTAAAGAGTTTCAACAGCAACGTAAAATTTGGTAACCAGCCTTTTCCCTTTATCATCTGATTCTATGTATTGGTATACATTATATACAAGAGAAAGAAGAAAGGAAAGTTCAATCAAGAGAATCTGAATTGAAGTGATTGTTTCTTATATGTTCATAATTCATAGAGTAATTATTTTTCATAGTCGCTTGATATAGACTTGATTCGGCAGAATTCGTGCCAACGTATTTGGATGGTGGTTGACTTGTTTGATTTGAGCTTGATTCAGCAGAATTGATGCCTGAACTTACGCCCTTAATACTCCCTCTCAAATTGTGCAGAGGAGGCTGCCAAGTGCCTAGTTTGACACGTAAACTTAGGTTCGAAGACTTAGCAAGTGGTTTAGTGAAAATATCAGCCACTTGATTTCTCGAGGAGACAAAACGCGAAGTTAAAGATCCAAGAGCCACTTTTTCTCTAACAAAATGGTAATTTAGCTTAATATACCTGGTTCTTGCATGGAACATTGGATTGATAGTAAGGTGAAGAGCTGCTATGTTATCACAAAAAATAGTTGGAGGCTGTGTAACTGGAAATCCGATATCACGAAGAATGGAATAGAGCCATGTGATTTCAGCTACAGTGGATGCAAGGGCTCTATACTCGGCCTCGGCATTTGATCTTGCTACTGTGGATTACTTTTTGACACTCCATGATATACAATTACCACCTGAAATTGTACAATAGCCTGTAGTCGAGCGACAAGTGAGTGGGCAGCCACCCCAATTTGCATCAGAGAAGGCATCGAAATCAAAAGTACTTTGAGCAAGAAGCCGAATACCGTAGTCAAGAGTCTAACGTATACAACAAAGAATGCGTTTAACCAACTGAAAATGGAAATTGCAAGGATTTTGCATATGTTGACAAACATAGTTCACACTGAAGGAAATATCAGGACGTGTGAATGTCAAATATTGTAAACCTCCTACAATGCTTCGATAATAATGCGGATTCGGAAATAAAGAGTCTCCATAAGTAGACGAGCGAGGCTTAACCACCATAGGAGTGGATATGGGCTTACAATGTAGCATGCTCGCCCGACGTAGTAGATCAATAAATAGCATACTTCTTTTGATTAAGAAAGAGGCCTCCAGAAATTGATGGACTTCCACCCCAAAAAATCATGGAGATATCTAAGATCCTTCGTACCAAACTCTTGTTGCAAGCAATGGATGAATGTCTGCAATATATATACCATAGTCACCGGTCAGTATAATGTCATCGGCATAAAGAAGGAGAAGAAATGTACCATGTGAGTTGCGACATATTAAGAATGAGGGGTCCGCAGGACTACAAAAGAAGCCAGCTTCAAGAAGGAATTTTCCAAACCGATCAATCCAAGCTCGTAGTCTTTGACGAGGTCCATAAAGAGCTATCTTTAATTTGCAAACTTAATCTGGGTGCTGAGGACCTTTAAAACCAGATGGATGCTCATCAACACCGGTTCTAAAAGAGTGCCATGCAAGAATGCATTTTTAACATCTAGTTAAAGGATGTCTCAATGTTGAGCACGAGCAATTGTCAAAACAACTTTAATTATAGCAGGTTAACAGCTGGAGCGAAAGTCTCAACAACACCAATGCCCTCAACTTGACTATAAACTTTTACGACTAATCTTGCTATTAGCCACTTGAGAAAACCATCAGATTTGAGTTCGGCCTTATAGACCCATTTGCTACCAATGACATTCATAAGTGGCGAACAAGGAACAAGATCCCAAGTTTTGTTTTGATGAAGAGCAAGAATTTTGCCGTCCATAGTTGCTTTCCAACCATCATGCTTAAGGGCAGTTTTAATGCCCTTTGGTTTTGTAGGAATGCTTTGCACTAGGAAAGCATAATCTGAAGAAAAGTATTCAGGATTGAGCTTCTGGATTCCAGATTTCCCCCTCGTGACTACCGATGAAGTGACAGAATAAAAGGTTGTAGCCTGAGCAACAGTAGGTTGAGAAGCCTAATTAGCAATAGAATAAGGCATAAGTGTATCCAAAACAACAGGATCATTATTGCAGTTTGTTTCAGGTTCTGGTTCTAAACACAGTTTGACGCATCTCTTCTTGCATAAGGATTACGTGAACTGAATTGTTCAGCTCCAATATCCGATTGCTCATCACTAGAAGCCTCTCTTTGTTCAAGAACTTGTTCTTCACCTGTCAGCATAAAGGTTAAACTGCATGGTGATGATGAATCAGAATGTTGTTATGAAGAGACAGAGGTTTGCCAGGAAGTTGGTGCTCCTAAAACCCATCCACGAAATAATTTTAGGTCACTACTTTCAGGACAAGAAGAATAAAATAAACCTGGTTCCTTGAAAGGAAAATGCCTTCATCAAACACTACGTGTCGTGAGTTATAAACTCGACCAGTTGGTGGATGATAGCAACGAAATCCTTTATAAAATTCATTGTACCCCACAAACGCACATGGTAGAGATCTGTGATCAAAGTTATTTTTAGCGTAGCCTCGCAAGTATGGAAAACACTTAGACCCAAAAACACGCAAAGATGCTTAGTCAGGTTTTCAACCCATTACCTTTTCTAGTGGACTCATCATATCTAAAATGCTTGAAGGTTGCCTATTGATTAGCCACGTAGCAGTTGAGAATGCATCGACCCAAAATCTGGTAGGGACATGGCCATGAAATAGCGTAGTTAACCCAAACTTTGTCACATTTCAATGCTTTCTTTCAGCCAATCCGTTTTGCTCAGCTGTGTTGGGACATGATAGCTCGTGCTTTATCCCATGTTCAGTTAAATAGGCCTTGACTTTCCATCATCAAATTTGTTTCGACCATCAGATTGGAATACTTTGATTTCTTTCCCAAATTGCGTCTTGATGAATTTGTGAAACCTCAGAAAACATTGGTGAAAGTCAGATTTTTGTATCAAGGGAAAGAACCAAGTAAATCTGGAATATTTGTCTAACAAAATCATGTAATACCTAAACCGTTGTACCGAATGAATCGGAGTTGGGCCCCTTAAATCACAATGTATCTATTTTATTATTTGATCTGAATGCTTCTTTATCATTAAGAAAGGCAACGAAAAGATTTAGCTAATTGACAACTACTGCAAACAGCTTTATTTAGTGCATTGCTAAAAATTAACTTATTCTTCTTTAGAATGTCCACGATACGGTAATGTGGATGCCCAAGCCTTTGATGCCAAACTTCATCACTTGTTACACCACATTGATCAAGAGCGTATAAGCCTCCAAATCTAATGCCCGATGCTATCTCCTTCTGTGTCTCCCTGTGCTTTCACTACAAGAAAAAAGGCTTTTAGTGACGGGAAAATCCGTCGCTAAAAGCCCAAAATCCATCGCTAAAAGATTTAGCGACGGATATACCGTCGCTAAAAGTCTCCCGTATAAAAGTCCGTTACTAAAAGTTTGGCGACAGAATTACCAAATCCGTCGTCTAATATTGCACTTTTGTGACAGATTTATTTACTAATTAGCGACGGAATATCCATTGCTAATTATATTTTACGTATTTTAATTTATTTTCTGTTTTGTGAATTTAGTGACGGAATAATTTTTTGGCGACAGAATGTTCCGTCGCTAAATAAGAGTTTTGGCGACAGAATATTTCGTCGCTAAAAGTTAATAGAAGAAACACTTTTGGCGACGGAATTAATCTGTCGCCAAAAGTCAAAAAAATTTTAAAATATTTTTTTATTTTTCTATTACTCAGACCTGTAATGAAAATTTCAATTCTCAACAACGCACAATAATCAATACACAATTCTCAACAACGCACAATAATCAATACAGAAAGAAATATATACAATCAATTATAAAAAATAGTCATGATGTACAAGCCGGGCAAGGGGAGGGGGGACATGTTGGGACCGGGCGGGGGAAGGGGGGACAAGCTACGACCGAGCAGGGGGAGGGGGGACAAGCTGGGATCGGGCACGAGAAGGGGCTCATCAGGGGTTGCCGAGTCCCGGATCTGGATCCTGCTGATCCGGGGCCGGCTCGGCATGTCCGGCAGCGGTACCCTACTGATCCTGCTCCTTGATCAGCCTCAACACCACCGTAGCAATGCGCTGGATCTCCTCCTCATCCAACGGATATCGAGGAGCCGGTGTCTGTGGAGGGGCAGCGGGGGGTGAGGACGCTCCTATCACGGCACGAGCAGTCGTGCTAGGCAGGCCGCGTATGCGGCCTTTCGGCCAATTGACGACCTCCGGTGTATCCAGCCATCGCTTCAACGCCCCAGTACTCGCACCCGTACTAGTGGACGCTGATGGCTGTCCGGACTCCCTAAGCTGTTCATACGAGGCCTGCAAAAATAGTGATTTAAAGATATGTTAGGGCATTAATTAACGCAACAGACATTGAGGATAGTAAGAAAAAATTAACAACTTAATTAAATACATCGACTTACATCGATCCGCCAGGCAATATCGAAGCATAGTCGTCGGCCCGACGTGCCTCGTCCTTGTCCTTCTTTCGCACGTGTGTCTGGTTATACGTCAGAGCTACGACCTCATCCTCCTCCAGATCCGGGTTCTGGACCGCATTCATGTGTCGGACGATGTCGTGTGGCACCGACCCCCCTTGTGCGTCGGATCTCTGTTCTGTCTGTTCTCGGCCCCCTTCTTACTCTTGGCATCCCAGCCTGGATCCGTAGCCCACCGATCTATCATATTCCCCCATACAGTCGGAGATATCCAATGTGGGGGATATGTCTTCATCTCTGACATCGGGGCACCCTCGGGCAGCATCTTCTTCGCCCGGTCCCGTGCGTCGTGGAGCCATCGGTGGTAATTCTTGGCGATGTAAGAAAAGAAAGCCTGCCGCCCCAGTGCCTGCTGATCAGCCGAGTCAAACGTGAACCCCTCCTGCAAGGCATTCAATAACACAAATTAATTTAGAAAACAAACTCTAATTAAACAAATACTATCGCAGGAAAAAAATACTTCAACGTACCAGCCACTCCTCCCATAGGGACTCCCTCGCAACGGCATCCCAGTCCTTCCAGTACAGGCGTGGCTCGAAGAATCGGCCCTTCACAAGAACGCCGATCTTCGTCCTCGCCCGATTCTCCAGGATCCTGCCAAAGAAGTAAATTAATAATTAATTAATACAGTTCAAATATAAATTAACATCCCAAATGTACAAAATAAGGCATGATGTGATTTTTTTTACTTACAGGCCCTCCTGGGTGAGCGTAACTCTCTGTTTACGCTGGGGGTCGATGCGTACCCCGCGTGTCAGGCCACGGCCTCGTCGAGATCCTACAAAACACAGACATTAATACAGTTCAAATATACTTCAAATATAAATTAGCAAAAATGTACTAAATACCGTTATCAACTATACCTGAGGTAGAACCCACGGAAGAAGGAGAATCAACGCGCGTGTGGGATGAATCTGTGTCAGGCTGGGGCGACGGCTCGGGCTGGGGCGACGGTTGGGGCTGGGGCTGTACGCGATCACTCTGTGCCTCGTCATCATTGAGCAATGACGAGGTGGGACCCACCGGGGAAAAGCAGCTCGGCGTCCAGCCCGGCCACGAATAGCTCGTATCCTATCCATATCTGACTTCGTATAGATAAATTGCAAAGACATTAACACATTAAAAATAATAATTTGGCAGAATCATCATCGGCACTATATATATGAACGGAGGTGCAAAAACACATCAATATGAACCAAGTTCTAGAATGTTACTACATTTTTTCAGTGATGTTACAACATTACAAGTCAATCATTTTCAGTTTGGGAATCATCATCATCTTCCTCACTAGACTCGTCGTCCTCTTCTTTATGGGACTCGTCGTCCTCTTCATCTTCTAATTCATCCTCTTCATCTTCTAATTCATCCTCTTCATCAGTAGACTCAGTCACATCATCTCCAACACTTTCTACGTCTTCCGCGTCATCATCTACGACTTCTTCTCCTACATGAAGTGTTGTTGGAAGAGGAAGATCGTCCTCCTCGTTGTTGACCTCAACAGGTAAC
This sequence comes from Escallonia herrerae, assembly GCA_033070095.1. NCBI lineage: Eukaryota > Viridiplantae > Streptophyta > Magnoliopsida > Escalloniales > Escalloniaceae > Escallonia > Escallonia herrerae. The sequence goes on along the minus strand of JAVXUP010003503.1, from coordinate 28,230 downwards.
AAGACAGGTGGTTGGTCGGCTTGAAAGGAGTCTACCTCACTGTCATATGTCACGGGCAATTTCTTGGACTTGATAACTGTATACCAATGAGATTTGGGATTGGCGACGTCCTCTGCGTAAAAGACTTGTGCAGCTTGACTAGCAAACACAAAGGGCTCGTCTGATGCAAGTCTTGACTTGACATTGACATCTACAATCCCTTGAGAGCTAACACGGATTCCTCTACTGCATGTGACATCGAACCACGTACACTTGAACATTACCAGGCGGTTTTGGGAACCCAGATATGTTAGCTCAACAATCTCATCTAGCTCTCCGTAAAAGTCCATGCAATTCTCAGCATAACAGTCGCCGTTGACCAAGACTCCACTGTTTTGGGTTTGTTTTGTTCGGTCATCATCTTTTACGTTAAACCTAAACCCGTTGATGATATAGCCTCCATGACAGGATGCTTGTTTGTTAGGGCCTTCAGCTAGTAATTTCAAGCAGGAGGCCACTGGTCTATCCATTGACTGAACCTATTGTAGATGACGGTAAAAATTAAGGATAAATCAGTATACTAATTGGCCACATAACTGTATATAACACATAATATAATTTCGTTAAGGACTTACACGCCTTTTGAACCACTGTACAAATTGTGATTTCCGATGAGATTCGGATACAGCGGGATCAATGATTAAAGATTATGCATCGAACTCACTGCAAACCAATATAGTTGACTCGCTTATCACACACTTTCAATTATGTACAGCAATGTAAGTGAATTAAGACATTAACTTACTCAACGAATGCCAAAACTTCATCACAATTTAGAAGGGCATATATTGTTGCAGCATTGTACTCTTCATCCGTTAGCCATCGAGTATACGTTCGGCTGAACGGACTACCAGACTGCTTGAATATTGACAATGCATTTGTGGTAGTAGAAACTATAATAGAAATTTGTGGTAGTACAAAGCATTTAAGCTAGCCACCCTTTTTTTATACATAAATCAATCCAAGGTCCTCGAGAACAATCCTTAAGAGTAGTACGCTGCCACCGGATCGACTTTGTTAATTGTTGAATGTGCATATGGTGTATGGCCATATATGTGTAATCAAAACGGGCCAGCAACACACCCTATAATAAGAAGCATATATTCACAAAAAAAATTGTTGAACTTTCTACTTAAAACTGGATAAAACTTTAATTCTTAAAAATTTAAGCAACCAATGGTTTTTTTAATAATGGGGCTGATCCTGATCTCTATAATTTGAATTATAAATTAAAATGACCACACTAGTCAAAGTAAGCTATTTTGCTCTGTTAACCAGAAGAGTAAGCAAAATTCACAGAAAGCTTAGGCGGGAGGACGGAAACGGAATCCATGAAACATAAGAATTCTAACGAATCTGTAGGTTCATTAGAAATGGAGCCTTTGGGTATTCTAAGAAACCTAATTCGATAGCTTATAGAAGATTGCTTCTTTTACAATATATAAATAAATATTGCTTGAAATCTTTTGTGTCTTTCTTGTTATGGCTGCGCACAAGTGAAGTATTGGGACGAAGCTCTGATTATTCAAACAAGACGGTTCAAACGACTCTTCAGAGGGTTTTGGAGATTGTGGGGAAAAATAGAAGAAAAGGATATAAACTACTTGATAAAAATGATCAAACTCTCATTCCAAGCGATTGTGCATCACTATATTTTGGTAAAGAGCATGACAAGTATATAATTCCAGTGGCGTGCTTATCTTCGGTATGGATTAAGGCATTGTTTCATTAATATGGAGTAGAGATGCAAGCTACCAAGCCCATGTTCCTGCCTTGCTCCACAAGGGAGTTTGAAAGAATGTTGGAACTAGCAAGCTACGGAAGGAAATCTGTGGAGGATTATTAAGAGGTTTGATTATCCACGACAAGACATATGTAATAGTGTTATGTTCATCCATATATTTGTGGTCCGTGGAATATGTAAAGAAAAAGGAAGAGAAAAATAAAAAGTGATGTTTAGGCCAACCAATGGTCAGTAAGTTAAACTGTTAACGACAGATCGAATAGCATGGATCTTCAAATTCTCAAAGGAAAATATTTGGTGGTGCAAACACCAAGCCCGTGCTCCTTTCCTTGTTCCACAAGCAAGTTTGAGGGAATGCTTGAACCTGTACACTACAACGAAGAACTCGAGGCAGCGTTCTAGCCTTCTAATCAACTCGATATAACAAGACATAATTAAATTATGTTCATCATTATACTTGTTCTCTTTGGAATCTGTATCTACTAGCAATTTTTCTGCATGTTAAGAAACAAAATTATATACAGTTTCGATCTTACTCAGTGACTTGTCGAATTTGGTTCTTTGCGATCCGCTTTAGTCTAATTCTTTTTACTGGGTTGGTAATTCTTGTTCCATTGTTGTGTTTGTTCATGTGGTTGACAAGTGAAGCTAGTTATCTGTGTCAAGTATGATATCTTTGGATCGGAGTCATAGTTTCGTGTTAAGTTGAACCACCAATATACTTCTGTTTTTTTCCTAAGCAAAAAGCAAGGTATGTGTGGTTAAACTTGGACTAGAAATGCTGGCTTTCTTTTTCTAGCAATAGATTAAGTCCCCAACGCCTTTGGTGGTGAAATTTGAACTTGAGGCTTCAGAAAATTTTCTCTTATTACCTGACTTAGAATCATTATATCCGGATTTCTAAGTGTCTTACTCAATATAGTTCACCTTAGTCTCAGACTCAAATGCAAATTTATAATCGCGAACACGAGTCTCTTTTTCAATTCGAACATACTTACTGAGTTGGTCTATGGTGAATTCTTCAGAAGTGTGCAATAACTTTTTTTTGTAGTTATTCCAAGTGGTTGGTAATTTTGCAATCACAACAGCCACTTGAAGTTGTTCAAACACTTCTCTATTGAAATCTTTGAGTCTAGACACAAGAACCAATAACTCATCCACTTGATTCATAATAGACTTTTTATCAGACGTTTGAAACTCAAACATCTTCATACTAAGAAATATGTCTATACCTTGTTTCTCAGATGTATATTTGTTTTCCAAGGCCTTCCAGATTTCTCGTGGGGATTTCATCAGCTGAAATAGATCATACAACCGATGAGACAGTGAATTCAATATAAACCCTCTACAGCGGACTTCATCTTCTTCACGTTTCTTGTGAGATGCAGTTATTGCTTCGGGCTCCTCATCAAATGGTTCAGGAATTTTGGGCAGATGGTCACTCAATAGATATGCAATGCCTAATTCAGTACCTAAGAACATCAACTTGTCCTTCTAGTGGGTAAAAGTTGTGCCATCAAAACGCTCCAGTTTAAACACATCAAGATTGAACATTTTTTTGAAGACGGAATCAGTACCACTAGCCTCCATCGTTGACATTTTCCTTAAGATAAAACGCAATGAGGCTTTGATCGTGAAAAATCACTCTCCTTAAGGAAAATATGCTCCTTAAGGAAAATATCAAATTCCTCCAGCATAACAAAGCTAAAGGAAATTCTAACTAGCAAATTCAGAATTTTCCCAAGAACACGTTTTTGAAGAATGTGTTTCTGATTATTTAAAACTGAAGGATATACAGATATTAATAATATCTAAATATACACAACTCTTGGCATCGAAAGACACAACTATTTGGGCACTAATTGCAATTAACTACTAACTGCAGTTAACTGCTAAATAAAAAATAAATTTAATTTATATACATTAATTATTTCAACCAAGACCCAAGTGACCATATTTTGACCATTAAATATTGTTATATTTCAAACCCAAATCAATGTCAAACCAAGAAAATTTTCAAATTTTCCTCCAATGCTTCCCACCATCCAAAGTTAATTGATTTGATGAGTGAACCTTATAATGACTTTGCATCATTAATCTTACTTTTCCAATGTGGGACAACAAACACACACTTGTCACTAACTATTCCAACAATCCTCCACTTAGTGACAAGAAAATCAGACACATGACCAAATTTATGCATAAAGAAGGTATCTTTCGATTTAAACCTCCTATTAGTATAAATATTTCAAAATCTTGTCGAAATTAATGGTTAGCTATAGTCTATTAAACCAATTCCTGTACTGACAAGACCGAAAATATCATACACATAAATCTTACTACTTCTTTAACGTGTTCACCATGAGCTTTAGCACCACGTTCTGGCCATATGCTACCCCCTGATTTCATAAACACTTACAAAGTTTTATGTTCCAAACTTTGATAGAAGCGGCACCACTCCTTATGTTTACATAGGTGAAGTCTAGATAAAGTCTCAAACTTGACTTTCTTGTTCTTTTTCCGAACCCTATACTTCATTGAGAGTACTAAATACTCAGCCCTTAAGCACTATCTCGACTCTAGTACTTGTTGGCTATCACAAACTATAACTTGTTATTACCTTTTTAAACCTTTAAAATTTCATTTTAATAATAAAGGTATGGTTCCCTTTACTAGTGAATAACTAGAACTGTTTTAGACCCATTGCACTCGCAGTGCCTTTTATCATATCCCTCGAGAGACCTTTAGCTAGTGGGTCAACAAGATTATTTTTCGATCGTATGTGGACAACTGTGATTATACCATCAGCAATTAGTTGTCTAACATACTCATGTCTCAAAGCAATATGTCTAGACTTGCCATTATATATCTTGCTAAATGCACTAGACATAGTAACTTCACTATTACAGTGCAAAGAGATTGTTGGCATCGATTGTGGCCACAACTCTATATCTAGCAATAAATTTCTAGCCATTCCGCCTCTTTGCCTTCTGCTGCCAAAGCGACAAACTCAGATTCCATTGTGGAATGAGTGATACACATCTGTTTCTTAGAAGCCATGAGATAGCTCCTCCACCTAAGGTGAAAATCCAACAAGACGTTGACTTATTATCATTGACACTAGTTATCCAAGTAGCATCACTGTAACCTTCTAGCACAGCAGGAAACTTGTTATAAAAAAAAGTAAGAACTTAGTTCTTTTAAGATAACCGAGAACTCTTCCAATAGCGGAAACTTGTTATAAAAAAAAAAGTAAAGAACTTAGTTCTTTTAAGATAACCGAGAACTCTTCCAATAGCTCTCCAATGGTCGGTGCTAGGATTGTGCGTATATCTCGAAAGCTTACACACTGCAAAAGCAAAAATCAGGTCTAGTGCAATGCACATCAAACTACCAATTGCACTAGCATAGTTTAATTGACTTACTGATCGTCCCAAATTCTCCACCAACTTGTTATAGACATCAAACGGAGCATGAAATTATTTAATACCCAAATGATTAAATTTGAAAAAAATCTTATCAACATAATGGGATGGACCTAAAGCAAAACCCCCATTATGTTTCTTAACTTAGATTCCCAATATAGTATCAACCTCTCCCATGTCCTTCATTTTGAATTGAGAAGCTAGATACTTCTTAGTATCATTCACCCCGTTCATATTGGTTCCTATGATGAGCATGTCATCAACATATAGACATGTTATCATACCATAATCTTTTGTGATTTTGGAATAAATGCATTTCTTAGCTCCATTGTGATTAAAACCGTGTGATAAAATCACATTATCAAATATCTCATGCCACTATTTTGGAGCTTGCTTTAATCCGTATAACGATTTAACTAATTTGCAAACTTTCTTTCCCCTACCAGGAAGCACAAACCCTTCAGGTTGCTCCATATACACTTCTTCATAAAGTTCGCCATTCAAAAATGTTGTTTTCACATCCATTTGGTGAACATATATAGATTGATGCTAATACAAACATCACTCTTATAGTAGTAATCCTTGCAACGGAAGCAAATGTATCAAAATAATTGACTCCTGCCTTTTGCCTAAAACCTTTTGTAACTAGTCTCGCTTTGAAAGTTTGTAGAGATCCATCAGTATTGAATTTTCATCTAAACAACCATTTGCACCCAATGGGTTTAGCACTAGAAGGTAAATCAACTAATACCCAAGTGTCATTTGATGAAAGAGAATCCATCTCATCGTTTATTGCTTCCTTCCAGAAAGTACTATCTCTTGAAGCCAGTACGTCACTATAAGTTCTAGGAACTTCCTCCAAATGTAAAAAAATAGGTATTTTGTTTACAACCTCTTCTCTACTCCCTTCAACCAAAAAGACTATTGCTTGTGAAGAAATAAAATCAGAACCTAGATTCTTCTTCTTTCAAACTCTTTGACTTTTTCTAGGTTCGATAGGAAGATCAATTCCTTTTCGTCTCATAGTTGAAGAAGAACTAAAGTTCATATATGTGTCACATACCAATGCTGGATTTGACATTTCATTATTTGATTGTGGATTGACGTTAGAATCACCAAGAAAATTTGTTTTTAATAATTCAACGTCTCTAGATTCTACAATAACGTTGAATCAAAATCCAACAATATATATGCTTTTGAGTTTTCTGCATATCCCATAAAGACACTTTTAAGAGCTCTTGGTCCTAATTTGGTTAGTTTAAGATCGGAAACTCTATAATAGGCTACACAGCCCCATACCCTCAAATAGTTTAAGTTAGGCTTTCTTCCTCTCCATACTTCATATGGAGAAGTTTTAAACTTCTTTGAAGGTATTCTATTGTGTACATAACACGCCGTTAATAATGCCTTTTGCCATAAATTAGTCGGTGTTTAGCATGCAGAAGCGTAGTGTTAACCATATCTACCAACGTTCTATTCTTCCTTTCGGCTAGGCCGTTTTGTTGGGGGTATGAGGTGCACTTGTTTGATGTATTAAACCATTTTCTTCACGCAAAATAGAAAATTCATTTGAAAAGTATTCACCACCTCAATCACTACGGATGACTTTTATCTTCCATTCTAATTGATTTCAACTAAGGCTCTATAACACTTAAACAAGTCAAAAGCTTGATCTTTTCTTTTCATCAAATATACTTTAGTAAATCTAGAATGATCATCTATAAATGTAATGAAATATCTATTTTCACCTCTAGTTAACATACCATTCAATTCACATATATCCGAATGTACTAAATCAAGCAATTCATATATTCTTTCACTCTTTGGAAAAGGTTTCTTAGTCATTTTTGCTTGTATACATATTTGACAATTTTCAGAATTTTCATTAACACAAGGAATCAAATTATGTTTAGACATAAACTTGATTGATAGAAAATTTACATGTGATAAACGGGCATGCCATAAATCAAAAGAGGACTCAACCAAGTAAATGGAAACATCCACTTTATTAATACTGTAATATCTGCACTTTCTTTTTCCTAGTGCAAATCTTTTGAGCATGTTAAACTAAATAATAATAATAATAATAATAATATTTTAGAAGCGGCAATATACATGAGATGTTAAAAAAAAGAGAGAAAAGAGTTAGGAGGGGGGTTCTTTTGTAAAAAAGGAGGTCTATCGTACAATTTTATAAAATATGATTTAGAGGTTTAATTATTAGGTTGACACCTATGAGTTTATGGTGACTAAGCCAATTGAACAATAAAAAAGGGGAGTAAGATGACTACTCTCGGGTGAAAGAAAGAAAGAAAGGAAACAAAAAAGAAAAGAAAAGAGAGAAGCAGAACAAGCAGGAAACATAGAGGAAAGGAGAGAAAAGGTGACAAGGCTTCAAGGTGATCTCTCTCTCTCTCTCTCTCTCTCTTTCTATATATATATATATATATATATATATATATATATATATATATATATATATATATATATATATATATATGTTCGAACTGTGTATAACTGTGTAGTTAAGTGGGTGTATTTGCTTGGGGATGAGCTGGGTGTGTTGGGTGTTAGTGCACTGTGTGTGCGTAAGCAGGTGGCGCATAAGGGAGTGAGGGGAAGGGGGATGCAGCCATGAGGAAGGCAGTGGCGTGCATGGTGAAAGGGCTAGTGCCCTATTGATATTTGAAAGGAGGAAGGGGCGAGGAAAAGGAAGAGGACAGCAGCTGGTACTGTTGCCGTGTGGGTGCGGGGGGGTTAGGTGAGGGAAGAAAAGGGAGGGGGAAGGTAGCGTGGGGGAGGGGAAGGTGTAGGTAGTGGTGTGCGCCCATAGCAGTGAGAGATAAATGGTGGGTATGCATGTGTGAATGTGTTTCAGTGTGTGCCGTGACTGTGCGTGTAAAGGGGTGAAATGGAAGGGGAACAACAACAGCTTTGCTGCTGTGCTGTGAGTTTTTGGTGTGTATGTGAATTTGTGAGGGTGATGTGGGTGTGTGTTTTAGGTAATAAGCTGTGTAACGGAAGGAAATTAGATGGTGAAGTGGAGAAAATGTGAGGTGTGGCTTAGACAGTGGAAAAATAGGAAGAAGAAGGTGCAGGGCTCAGCTGGGTGTGTCAAATTATGTAAATTGTGAATAGTACCTGTAATGGTCGCTAAAGGGCTCAGGGTTTAGGCAGCGTGTTGAGTAAAGTTTTAAAAATAGGTAGAAGCAGAATTAGACAAAGTGCAAAAAAGAGACCCTATGTATTTTTAGGAGATCTACATCAGAAAAATATTTTAGATTTTTCCAAAGACTGGAAAGGGGTTAACCGACACGAGGAACTGTGAAACTTTATAATGTAATTTAAAATACCAAACTAGTGCAATTTCATGTAAAACGTTTATGGGGACCTTAGGATGTCGAGAAGTTTCATTTCCCAATATTTTGGGTTATTCCGAAGTCGTTTGCAAATTTTGGCCGAATGGGCTTTTAAGCACTCAGTCCGACACCGGTTCAGGAGGATAAAAATACTGTTTATAAGTGCTTTTGAGATTTGTTTGGTGCTGGGCACCCTCATGGGGGCATTTTGGTAAATTACAACCCTAATAGGGGTATTTTGGTAATTCTCCCGTAAAGTTTTTTTCGAAAGACTTTTTAATCCAGAAAGGGTGGTAAAACACCTAAGTGGTTGTTTACAGTTAATTTGAGGTAATGGGAGTGATAGTGGACTCCAGGGACATTTTGGTAATTTGTCACTAGACGGGGGTATTTTGGTAATTTTACGCGCGAACTCCAAACTTTTGCGAATGCCTTAATTGAGCGTTCTAGGATAACGAGAATCAGGGAATGGTTTAAAATCCCTAAATGAAGGGTATCAGCACTAGTGCGGGCTACGCTAGGGTAAAGACTCGATAATCGGGTCGGAGTAGCTAATTGCTGTAGAACACGATAAATAACTAATAAAATGAAAGTAGAATAATTTTGTATTATAATGCTTCGTGGCTAACGAGTAAAGTCTTATTTGATTAGGTGACCTTGCTCGCGGCGCTTTGAAGTTATTAGGCTCGTCGGCTAAAGGCCATCCAGGTAAGGATAGTGCGGTTCTCTGTATGCTACGAATTTGCTCCTCGTGGCATACACCTCATTGATAGTTTGATGTATGATGAACGTTTTCTGGTCAATATGAGGTATCGGTGGTTGTTGTGCCGGTACCTCTCGTGTCTTGAAATGTTGTTGTGGTTTTCGACTAGCTTGTTTCCTAGTCTACTCTGTGTGCGTTAGAAATGATTTCAAGTTACCTTGTTGAACCTCGGTCGCATACATGACCAAAATTTCTTGTGGAGTGGTTCGTTGAATCAAGGACATGGGGTGAACTCAATTCCCTTAGTCTGCCCAGTTGTTCTATATGTGCTTGACGAAAGCATGGTTTGGGGACGAACAACTCTTTGTGAGTTCCCTTCTTGTGCTTGATGTCTCTTTTATTTGTCTGAGACTGAGATGAACATCCCGGAATACTGAACATTATGTAAAAGGAGGGCCAGTGAAACGTAATCACCGACAAATAGGATGTAGGGCACGCAATTCGAGTCAGTCGTGTCGGTTGAGTCCAGTAAGTCCGGTCGGTGTCTGCATTGCAGTTGATTTTACTATGACATTGTGATTTTAATGGCTTGTATTTTATTGATGTTTAATTTGGCGATTTGGTGTTCACGTGCATAGTAGTCGGTCAGTCGGTTTTGTCAGTACAGTTCTTTAAATATGGTGATAATGTTGTTCTGTTAGGCCTTAAAGCCGCTTAGTCTAGCTAAAAGAAAAACATGTTGCTTGATTCATTGAATTGATGTTGTGTCATCCTTTAAAACTCTGGATTCTTGATATCGTTGAGATTGATTATCATTTCTCCCAAGGCTGTCACTTCGTTGTCTGCGTTGTTCCTAGTATTATCTTTACTGGGCGATTTGCGCTCATTCCTTACCTGTAATGTTTCAGGCAGTCAGGGCAAAGTAGGAAAAACTTCGAAGAAAGGGAAAGAGAAAGCACTTGATCGGTGAATATGAAAGTAAGACAATGATATGTGTATTTTAAGGACTAGATATTTTATGTAAATACTTCCCCTGTGCTAATGTTGAGCTTTACGATGAAATTTTTTGTAAGGATGGCTTTTTGTGAAACCTTATGTATATTCAAGGATGTTTCTAGAGTTGCTCTGTATTGACAGGGTTTATAATGCAGTCATGACTGACAACCTGGCTCTGGTGATGTCACTTGGGTTGGGGGTGTCACAAATACTTAGTTTAAGCATGTCATCACAAGAAAACCCTTGTTCAACAAATACACATTTTTTTTTAGAGAAAATAACTTTTTCTGCCTTTATAATAGCCTTTAAGCCCTTCTTGCACAACAGATTTGCAGAAATCAGATTCTTCCTCACATCCGGGACATGGAATACATTCGTCAGAATCAGCTTCTTTCCGGAGGTAAATTTTAGTTCAATAGTCCTTTTTCCAATAACCTTGGCTGTGTCATGATTGTCCATCAAGACTTTCTCATCCTTTGTTGCAACCTCGTAATCTTTGAACAGATTTTTGTTGTTGCAACAATGCACTGAGGCACCAGACTCATACCACCAATCTACAGATTTTTCAATTGTTGTCATATTGCATTCTGTTATCATACTAATGTTAAGACCTGCAACCATAGCAATAATTTCTGTAGGAGCAGATTGATCCTCAACAACGTTTGCCTTCTTTTGCCCTGCACTTCCCTCAAGTTTCAATTTCTTATAAAACCTGCATTCCTTCTTAAAGTGCCCTTTTTTGTTATAGAAAAAACATGACTTGTTCTTCTTATTGTTTGCAGAATCTGAACTTGACGCTTCAACAAATTTTCTCTTATTACCAGACTTAGAATCAGCCTTCTGGATTTTTGAGTGTCTGACTCAATATAGTTCACCATGTCTCAGACTCAAAAGCAAATTTATACTCGCGAACACGAGTCTCTTCTTCAATTTGAACATGCTTGATGAGTTGGTCTATGGTGAATTCTTCAGAAGTGCGCAATAACTTTTTTTTTTCTGTAGTTATTCCAAGTAGTTGGTAATTTTGCAATCGCAGCAGCCACTTGAAGTTATTCAGACAATTATATATTGAAATCCTTGAGTCTAGACACTAGAACCAATAACTCATCCACTTGATTCATAACATACTTTTTATCAGACATTTGAAACTCAAAAAATTTCATACTAAAAAATATGTTTGTACCTTGTTTCTCAGATGTATATTTGTTTTCCAAGGCCTTCCAGATTTCTTGCGGGGATTTCATCAGCCGAAATAGATCATACAACAAATTAGACAGCAAATTCAGTATAAACCCTCTACAGCGGACTTCATCTTCTTCCCGTTTCTTGCGAGATGCAGTCACTGCTTCGGGCTCCTCATCAGATGGTTCAGGAATTTTGGGCAGATGGTCACTCAACAAATGTGTAATGCCTAATTCAGTAAGTAAGAACAACAACTTGTCCTTCCAGCTTATAAAATTTGTGCAATCAAAATGCTCAAGTTTAAACACATCAAGATTGGACATTTTGTTGAAAACAGAATCAGTACCACTAGCCTCCATCGTTGATATTTTCCTTAAGATTGTTAGAAAATGCAATAAGGCTTTGATCGTGAATAATCACTGTTCTTAAGGGAAATATGCCCCCACTATGATTACTGCTGAGTTAATGGCAAATTCCTCCAGGATAACAGAGCCAAACAAAATTCGGACTAGCAAAATAAGAATTTTTCCCAGAACACGTGTTTGTATAATCTGTTTCTAATTATTTGGAATTGAAGGATATATAGATATTAATAATATTTGAATAGACACAACCCTTGGCATCAAATGACATAATTATTTGGGCACTAGCTGCAATTAATTACTAACTGCACTTAACTGCTAAATAAAAATGAAATTAATTAAAATACATTAATTAATTTCAACCAAGACCCAAGTGTTTAAATGCCCATCTTTTGACAATTAAAAATTGTTATATTTCAAACCAAGAAAATTTTTAAATTTTTCTCTAACGCTTCCCACCATCCAAAGTTAATTGCTATGGTGAGTGAAGCCTTATAAAGGCTTTGTATCTTTCTTACTTTTCTAATGTGGGAAAACAAATCCACATTTGTCACTAACTATTCCAACATGAGCACCAAGTCTAGCAAAAGTAACGCAGACAGTGCCATAAAGTACAACACAAGTGTGAGAAAATACCTAGCTGAATCCTTAAGCATATCCTGCAAAAAAGAAGGTGCAAAGACAAAGGCTATGTTTGACACTCCTTATTTTTGTTTTTTTTTTTTCAGTTTTAAAAATTGAAAAAAAAGGAGCCTTTGGTAACCATTTTTTTATTTAAAAAAATCACTTTTTAAATTATAGAGTAAAAAAAAAAGAAACACTTTAATTTTTTTTGAGACCTCCACCACAACGCACCTACCGCCGGTTGCCACCGTCCACCGCCGCCCGGCAGCCACCTCCGGTCACTACTGCCGGCAGCCACTTCCGTTCGCTGGCAACCATCACTGGGCTGCAGCCACCGCCGATCACCACCACCACCACCGTCGACCACCGCTACGCCCCATCACCGCCACGGCAAACCACCATAAAAAAAAAAGTCAAAATAAAAAGGGTTACCAAACACAAAAAAAAAACTAAAAAAAAAAGGGTAATCAAACACCCATTTGTTTTGTAAAAAAAAATTAAGCTACTCTTTAAAACTGAAAATAATTTTTTTTTTTTGTCAAACATAGCCATATTTCTAACTTAATAAAGTTTTAATTTCATACAAAAGAAGGTGCCAGCTGTATCAAAATAGACTTTAATCACCTTGGTTTTTAAATAGATTCACACTAGTTATCATCAGATTTTGACTACCTTGCGTACTAATCACCACTACTTATCATAAATTAATGAGAGATAATCAACAAGTGATGTTGAAAGTTCTTGGATTATATGAGAGATTATGTAAATATTATATGAAGTTTTATTATATCTAAGATGGATGAACATTTTGCTTACACATAAAAGGGTAGCATCGTGCTAATAACGCAAATAAGCGCTTAGAATTGAACATTATCAATGATATTTCATTATGTGCATTTGATAATGCTCTACCTTGTGTAAATAAAATAAAAAACATTTGTTCAAAAAATAAATGAATGTTTAGATTTAAAGGGTACTTGTCACAAGGCCAAGAGTTATTATGAAAATTTTCATGTAAAATAATAATTTATCACCATAGCTATCACCATGTCGTTGCCGCGGCCACCTTCACCACATAACTACCACCATCATACAAACATCACCATGCTGTCGGCCCCACCAATACCACCTCCTACCACACAATCGTAGTCACAATTTTTGCAGTGACACAAGCTTAACTAAACTATAGCCATCACCATAATAACTATCTAGTTGTCCCCGTCACCTTGCCTTCGCCACCACCACCATTCTATCGGCACTACCATGACACAGCCACCTCCACCACATCAATGGTGTCGCCATCATCACAGGTCTCAACGCTACTTCAATCTCCACCACATTATTTTCACCACCAAAATCGTACCATGACGTTGTCACCGGCCACCACCACCACAACCATGATTGCCCCGATGTTGATGTCGTCGCCACCACTAAATTACACCATCACCATTCTTCGACCGCCACCACCACTATTGGCACCTTGCTGCCGCTGCCCACCGCCACCATTATTACTCCATCACAAGCACCTTGTTGCCGCCACCACAGTCACAAACACCATGGTCTTGTTAGTAAAAAATATGTAAAATTACAGGATCGTATTCTGTTCTAAGAAATTGATGATAATGTGAAATAGCCAAATTCAAACGTCCGTTTGTCTAGTACTTATCTACCACTGCTAAGAATTTGTTCATCAAATGCAGTGCTTAAACTTTAAGCACTTAAATTTCAGTTCTTTATCGAACGGTCCATAGTTACCCATTTCTGGAATTTGCTGATTCTGGAATGTGGTCTTTGCACTTTCAATCTGACTTGCATCTTTGGTGCTACCTGAATTGGAACTCCAAGTCAAATCGGAAAGTTTAATGAACCAAAACCATATATTCATTTGCACTTTTTTAGTAGTCATCATCCATCCAACGTTTGAAAAGAGTGCTTCACCGGTGAATCCTGTCTTAGATTTCAACAGTGTACGTTACAAAAGCTGACGTAATTTCATACGTGGCAAGCCCATCCAATCCAGCCCCCCTTCACACCTTGCAAATGAAAAAGTTACTCCGTATTATATTGTTATTGGCAGAAAGGTTAAGTCATGTACCAGAATCCAGATCCCACCGGCACGTGTACGCGACTGCTTGTCGCTGTCGTAACAGAATTTGGTGGTATTCTGTGGGGCCCACTGCCGGTAGCCGGTGAAAGTAGGGCAAACGAGTTCGAAGAGGACACCGTTCTGTTTGAAAAAGGTTGGAGTGTATCTTTGGGAAGAAGAGCTTTTTACAAGTAAAAAAGGTAAATTTCAAGCTTGAAGGGAAAAAGTGCCAACCGGGTCAAGATAATTCCTACCTGGATTGCGTATACAAGTTTGATATCACCTAAGCTGCCCTTATATCCTTCATTTTTAGTCTTTTACCCCTAAGGAGTTTGATTTTTTCCTTTGCTAATTTTACTACTAAGTTGGAGTTGGGATTTCAAATAATATAACTTTGGTGGTGAGAGCTGTATACTTGCTACCGGTTACAAGAATTGTCTGTGTTGTCGTGTTAAACAAGCAAATTTTAGTCTGATCTATCTATCTATCTCGAATTTGACATTTGCAAGAGTTTGTTATATTCATGCCACGACACGAATAAATTGGACGGTATCGACATATTGCCCCGTTGATCTATTTTTTTAAAACTTAGGTTAATACTAGACCTGGCAAACGGGTATACTCGCCAGATACGGGTAAAATCCGGCAGGATAAAGGTAAAACCGGTTCGAATAATTTTTACCCGTTTTTTCCCTGTAGGCTTTTCCAGGGCCCGTACCCTTCCCTGGCAGACCGAGTAATACCCGCGGGTAATTTATTTAATTTTAAAATTTTTTAGTTAACTTTTTGAAATTTTTATTAACATATATTTACTGGGCTATTTTTTATAGAATATTTTTTCTTCTTTTTTATTACTACAACCGCCAATTTCTAATTTTATTTCTACGATTATCACTTGGTTCCATGACCAACCATCTCAATTCTAAAAACCACCATCTCAATTCTCAAACTGAATGATCTCATATCACCTACGAAAAAATTCTAGGTCAGAAGGAATGAAATCTTAAATACTTACAAAAAAATAACACAAATAATGCAGATAGATTTGGAAAAGTGATACAAGCAGATCTTGAAAACAAAATAAAAAATCTCGTAAACAAAAATAACGTAAGGCAAAACTAGAGACCACGATCAGAGAAGCAGATCCAGAAAAATAATTCTCGATCAGAGACCACGATCGGACCTCGATCTGCGCCATAACTTCAACTCTTCAAGAATTTCTCTTACCTGATCTACGGTGGCGATGGAGTTGTGACGTGAAGCGATGGCAGATCTGGCGGCGGAGCGTGACGGTGAAGCCATGGCAGATCTGGTGGTGGAGTTGCTGCTGTGGAGTTGATGTGGGTTAGCCGGCCGTCAATAGATCCGACGTCGTGAGATAGAGCGTGTCGAGAGAGAGAGAGATAGAAGGGTGGGGGGACGGGAGAAGCGGTGCAGAGGATATAAGGGAGAAAAGAAACAACAAAACCCTAGTAGACTATTTATATAGAAAAAATCGGGTAGCCTAGGTAATCCGTACCCGACCCGGATTCACCCGAAATTTACGGGTCAGTTCGGGTTCGGGTCTGTTTTTCGGTGGGTACTCAAAACATGTACCCGTACATGGGTTTTTTAGCCGGGTACAGTTCTACCCGCAGGTCTGGGTACATTTTTGCCAGGTCTAGTTAACACTAATGGTAGCAGATACCGACAAAATGCTCATGATAACGAAAAACAATGTTTTACCCACACGAAAACATCCGTAATAAATGGATAAAGATTTTTTACCCACACCTCGATTCTATTTAGTCAGCAGAAGCACACGTGAACCTTAACCATTTTATCAGACAAAAGATATCTCAGTTACTTAGAGACTAGATATGCTCGATTGTCTTAAATATTTATCTTTATCTATCTGTCTATCTATCTCGGTTATGACAGTTGCCTGAGTTGAGTTACACACCACGACACAAAGAAATTGGACCGTATTAACATTTTGTCACGTTGATCAATCTTCTAAAACCTAAGTTAACGTTAACTGTAGCAACAAGACGTCCTTAGTAATGAAAAACAATATTTACCCAAACCTACAGACAAGACATCCATAATAATGAATAACGATTTTCTACCTACACCTTGATCCTATTTGGTGGACACGTGCACGTGAAGCTTAACCATTTTGTTTGACAAAAGAGATCTCAATTACCTAGAGTCTAGATATTCCGGACTGTCTTACATATTTATCATTTAGTTATGCTTTCACATAAATATGACAAAAACTGTAGTTGCTTTGCAGATCATTTTCCCCGGAAAAACTTCCTTTAACTCAAGCACACATTAGGATGAAGAAACAAAGATAAAATCGCCAATCACGTAGAAGTTAAGGAATGTCGTTAAAATCAACGAATGGTGTTAAATGTACATGAACATATCTAGTTTAGTATTAAACCCTAATGACGATATACATTGGACACAACTGAAGACATCATAATGTAATAATAATAATGATCACAGTGAAACAAGAAATCAAAAACCCTAACACATAAAAAGACTATATATGTTGACCGATACAACAAAATGTTCCGTACGCAAACCAGACTCAGAGCTCAGATTTCATGCGTTGAATCAACAACATCTCTTTCGCGCAAAAAAATATTTTGCGAATATACATTCAATGATCCAATCTTTTCCTCACGCGCACGGCTCAAAAGCAACAACCGAAAAAAGAAGAAAGTTCAAGGGGCCAAACCACAAACTTCAACAAGGAACAAGGACAAGGACTCCTCAAATCCAAACAAAAGCAGTAGACCTAGTTCCGGTGTGTCTCGACTTAGTAGTCGAGTTTGGACAGTGATGTCATCCGCAAGTACACCGGCAGCAGAAACTATACATACATACACAGTATAAAAGGGACTGTAAGAAATAAAAATTCACAGACTCAAAACTCATCACAAGCACCCCAAATAAAAGGGTTTCCCTCTCTCCTCTGGCCTCTCACAAACCCTCCCCCCCCCCTCTCTCTCTCCTCTTTTCTAAAGAGAGAGATAAACTCCTCTCCCCCTCCCCTCTCCTCCCAATCTATACATACGCCTATCTATCCAGAACGGATAGATTCAACCTTCAGATTCGGCGCATCTCGGTTCGCTGATTCTGTTTACTTTCTGTTCCCTTTTGGATCGGGGCGGCGGCGATTGGATTGTTCAACGGCGAAGGATTATGCAGGCTGATCAGACGACGGTGTTGAGCTTGAGACCTGGCGGCGGCGGTAACCGGAGCAGACTCATCGGCGCTCGATTTGAAAACTCTGATCTTTCCGTCCTGCGTCCTCATGGCGGCGGCGCCGCTCCCACTTTCGCCATCAAGGTCGATTTTTTTTCTTTCCGCTTTACGGATCTAGGGTTCTTACTAGCTCTTGTGCAGTCTTTTAGTTGTTTTCAGCTCTCTATCAATTGTTAATCGAGTGATACTTGCTGCGATATCGCCCCTGTTATTGCCTGTTAGGTTTTTATATGCATGTCTGAATTTTGGTTTTTGCTAACGTTTGTTCATTAGTTGTTGTTCTTTTCAGGGTTTTCCGTGAAATGAGGTTGTAATCCAGTGAAACGTTTTTTTTTTGTCAAAAAATGTTTTTGAATTTGAATGGATTTTTTTTTGGTAAATCTGTATTTGAGTTTTTATGAAATGAATATCTGAATGCCTGCATGGGTTGGATTGTCTAAAGATTTCTCTGTTTTTCTCCGAGATCGTGCTTTTTATTGTTGTTTGAGTAAATGTATCGTGTGTGTGGGGCTGCGGTTAGAAGATTTTCGCATTAAAGTTGCTTTGTGAAAAGACAGGAAGGAGGCGGGTGTCTTTATTTGTGCGCTTAAGTTGTTTTCTGCTGTAAATATGGACGTAAATGATATGTAGGCTTTAGGTGGGCATGCAGGTAACGTTTGATTGCCCATAAAGGAACCTACGCAGATTCAATTTTGAACACAGTGGGACGATTTTATCCGCGAAACAGTAGTTTTGAATTTGTTTCTTTTGATGTGTTGGCTTTCCTTTTGATGTCCTAATTCTTGGCAGAGCGTTTAAGCTGTTTCTGCTGTAAATATGGACGCAAAGTGACATGTAAGCTTAAGATGGGGATGCTTGTAGTGTACCATCCTTCCTAATTAAACCTACGCATATTCACGGTCTTGTAGAAAGTTAAGATTCTTCAACAAACAGGGGAAGTCTGTACTAGTGGGTCGATTTCCTTACCACTGTCTAATACATGCCTTTAATGCTAATTAAAATTTTTTGTTTGCTAAATTGGTTTATGTGCATTTCTTTCACTTGGGAATGCGCTAACCCATGATGAGGGGCATATTTGTGCAGTGATAAAAATTATATTTCATGATTCTTGCATTTATTACATCCTCTTACTAAGGTGAAGGGTGGTTTCCCTGCTGTATCATTTACTATGTTAATTATGCATTAATTTTCCTTATTGTTTTATCTACACTTCGATTTTCTTCCTCGTGTGGAGATTCCTTGAATCTTCTGTTTGTCGTTGTAGACTGGAGACTCCCGATTTGAAGGCCGTGAGCGTGTTCGGTATACTCGAGACCAGCTGTTGCAACTTAGAGAGGTATTGCATTCAATTGGTTGCACTTAATGCCTTTTTATATTCTGGCTTGGTAATGTCGTTACATAAAAAAGGATGTACTGATGTTAGCTCACGAGTTATATACCTATTATGGAGACAAAACCATTTTCCTTGTATTCTTTTCTTTATTCATGATATCCCAATGATGCCATCCATACTTTCCCTTGATCTTCTTTAGTTTATACATCTGCATATTAGGAGATTTCCTGCCTTCTTCTACCCCTGGTTGGAATATACATCTGCTTATTAGGAGATTTCATTTTGTGCTTCTTAAATTATTTTGTAATACCAATGAACTATCTTCTACCCCAGGGTTTCCCGTCTCTCTTCAACTGTTCATGTTGCATTGACTTCAGAATTACCGTCCACGTTCAGCGCGATATTCTGTTCGACTTTTGGCTTGCATGAACATCAAAAACGAGATTCTCATTAATATAGCTGAAGCTTATGAGACTCAAAATGCTGTCTGTGGATAATCATTTGTAACGTGGTGAGTTTTCACCAGCTGTTAATGTGACTTTCAACTTAAAAAGGAATTAGTATTCAGCCTTAAGATAGATTGCCAAAATTGAACAGTACTAGGCTATAGTTATAGACAGAGCTGGTATACACGCACTCTAGGCACTATTCCACATGCAATCTTCTCGAAATAGACGCGCTCTTTCACTCGTGTCAGACCGCACTCGTGGTTGTGGATTTGTTTACTTAATTTGTCTGAGCAATCACTTCTTGGTGCTTTATTATGTACCTACGTATGTTTATGTAACTGCATGCACACTTGTGCCAACTACAGCTTTTTTTTTGTGCACTGGCTTTTTCTTCTTGATCTCTGCCTGATTGTGCCGCTTTTTTCAAACCATGTCAGGTAGTTATCATAACCGAGGATATCCTACAGATCAAACAAGAGGTCGATGCTGAATTTTTTGGGGAAGATCAAAACTGGGTTCGTGGAGAAAGCAATGTAACTACCCTACGTTCTTTGGTGTTACTAATTAGTTTGTGCATCTCTGAGTTATCCCCCCCCCCCTCTCCCCTCCCCCCTCTCCTCCCTATTAAAACGACTTTTTTTTTGTTTATGTTGTTTATTCTGATTCCATGGCAATTTATCCTCTTGTAGCTCCAAAATCAGCTTCAGAATCGTTATTCTGAGCCAGAGAGCCGTGATTGGCGTGGTCGGTCTGCACAATTTCCTACCCCTGTGGAGGAGAAATCTTGGGAAACCATTCGAGATAGCAGGGAGTATGGTGCAAATCAATATAATCGCCAAGACCAACTGAACTCACAGTTTGTAAGAGCACAAAACTCTTCAAACCAAGGGGTGATAATTTGTTACTGACATAGTTCATTCTATCTTCTTGGCCTATATATGATTTGTTAAACTTTTTGATATATCATTTGCTAATAGAAGCTTTTGCTGATTTAAAAGTGGTTTTTCATTGAATATGTTCTATAAATGAGTGGGTTAGATGAATATTCAGTGTGAATCTCATAATCTGTTCATGTGGTGTTCTAGTGTTGTAATTTTCTTTCACTTGATCTCTTATAATGTTAAAGTCCAACCTTCTTAGGAGGGTAGCACACATATTTTAGTGATCTTTAGGAACAAGAGATCTCAAGGACAAACTTAAGTTAGATTCAAGGTAGTTTTTGATATTTATAGAGAAGTTCATAAACCTTATCGTAAATCATCTTCGCTCAATAGGTTCTAACCTTTGACTTAAGTTACATAAAGAGTCCCAATGGTGCTTTTGCATTCTGTGACCTAATGGTTGACTTGTTAACGATCGATAGTAGCTGATACGGCGGCACATGTAAAAAGATATTTCAAAAGTAGGACACAACCCCATTTACTATATTTTAATATATTTGGAAGGACAGTGGAGTGTTTTTGGGCGCCTTAAACAGTCTCAAAACTGGACTATTCTGGATTTGAAAACCCTTAGCTATATTTCGTATTTTACCTTCGATGAAAACACTAGAAAAGAAAGATAAAGTTTGCAGGTTATCTTCTAGACATGAAAAGAGACCAGATGTTTTGCATCCTGCAGATGGCTGGCTTTATGCTAGATGCTAAAGAGGCTCTAGCGGTCAATGGACAAGTGCTCCCTCAAGCAAAAAGAGCACGTTGCCATGGGTAGCAATAATGTCATGGCATTTTTCTTAACGGCAGAGCAAACTGCAAAAGATTGCTTTTTCAGTATTCCTGCTTAGTTAATAAAGAAAATTGCTTTGGCATTATTGCTACCCTTGGCCATGTGTTCTTTTTGCTTAAGTTATTGTAGGGATGAAGTTCTAGAGGCAGTGGAAATTTGAAGTTAAACTATACTGATAAAATTATGTTCAGCTATCGTGGTTATGTCGAGATTGGTGAGGAACCTAGTAATTGGATAAGCGCATATAGAACTGCTTTTATATCCGTGTCTTATGTTATGATTTTCTGACCAACATAGGGATACCATGTTCCTACCATTATTGTGACTAGCATAATAAGAATAGATAGATTGCTTTGACGAAAGTGATTGAAAATCTGATAGCTTTTGTGTCGCCATAGGATGGGCAGAATGACAGGAGATACATAGATCTCAGTGGGCCTCAGATACTAGAGATTCTCATATCATAACTGATCAAAGAGTTACTCTTTAATTTGATTTGATTCATAAATGATCAAGTCATTGCTCTTCCGCCTCTTGGACTTATCCGTATATAACACACAGAAGAAAAGAATTAAGTGAGCCGATTATTCCCGAAACATCCTGTTTTGTGCTGTAATGGTTTCTGTCCTTGTAATGATGGATTAGGATTCAACGTTGCGGCCTAAGTTGTTCGAAAAGAACCTAGTTTCAAAGAGTTGTCGGAAAATTTTGTTATTTATATCTGTCTGCGAGCAAGTAATATATAGAGGTTCAGAATTGTGGACATGGTGGGGTCCACTGTGAGGTCCGCCGTGGGACCACCAGTGAACTTCCCCATGTTATCTAAAAGTATTCAGGATACAGTATCCAGATTGAATAATACACAAGTTCTATCCATTAGTGTAAAAACAGATGCGTACGCACACGTGTGTGTGTATCATATTTGTTAGACGAGGCATCGTTTGATTTTCCTTAGATACATTAGATGATGCTTAAGACATGTAGAACTCAATAATCAAAGCATATTGCATTATGAATATTTCGAATAGTTGAGTAGCTTAACTGAACAAGTCAACAAATCTTTCAAATTTCCAACTACAAACAGTATAACAACTGAAAATTGAACATTGACCATGTAAAGAATTAGTAATAACTAATTCGGTAATACCTAGGTTTTTGAAAGAACCTTGAACCAATTTGATGAGTTAACAACTAATATTAGTTTTTCTGAATAACCTTAAATGTGAGGTTTTTTCTATTAGCAATACTTCAAAGAAAGATATTCAGAGTTTGTCTGGTGGATTGAGACATTGGGATTTCGGGTGGCAACAGCTGAAATTTTATGATTGGAGATTGTAATCTGGAGGATCGGTATCGAAAACAGTTGGACGAATTGTACCTCCTGTTTTTGTCTATTTGCTAGGAGAAAGGTGCAGCCTGAGTAAGGTGTAGTGTCAGTCTTGTGTATTATTGTAGTAAATGTAAGAAAAGTATGTTAAGAATTTCCCCACTTTGTTGAAGTAAGCATATTGTTACGATTGATGAGCTCTTTTTGTTGGTTTTTTTTTTTTTGTTGTGTGTGGTGTTTTGCTTTCTTTTTTTATGTTTTGGTTTTTTTTTTTTTTTTTGGGGGGGGGGGGGGGGGGTGTTGGGTGTTTTTTGTTTTGTGTTGGGGGTTGGGGGGGTGCTGGTAAATGGCTTGGGCTGGCAATTGTCTCACTCACTTTAGTTCTTTAATTTTTTTCCTTTGAACCAGGCGGTCCCCGCGGCCACTCTTATTAAAGCTGAGGTTCCATGGTCAGTTCGTAGGGGCAATCTTTCTGAGAAGGAACGTGTCCTGAAGACGGTAAAAGGGTAATAATGTTTAAAGCAAGATTGTGAATGTTTCATTTCATCATTAGATGGTTTTGAAATATATTTGTAGTAACTCGTAGATGACGTGATAGTGGTTTCATTCTTTGGAACTTTTATCATTTCCAAAAATTTACATGTATTTTCTACAGCAAGAGATTAAGAGATAATTACTAGTTTTACTTTAGAAAAGTTACAAAGCCATGCATCATTCTCTACATACTGCATATACTTTAAGTCTAGCACTAAAAGTTCTCAAGGAATGATGCTGACTACTGTGGTTGCTTTACAGCATTTTGAACAAGCTGACTCCAGAAAAGTTTGATCTTCTCAAGGGACAACTGATTGACTCTGGGATCACGACGGCTGATATTCTGAAGGTTTCTATTATTTGAACATATCACTCCTTTGCTACAGTGTCTTGTATCTTTATTCCTTTCTGACCTAAAAGCTTATGTATTTTCTTCTGAAACGCAGGGAGTTATCTCCTTGATATTTGACAAGGCTGTGCTGGAACCCACATTTTGCCCCATGTATGCGGAGCTGTGTTCTGATCTGAATGAGAAGCTCCCCCTTTCCCATCTGATGAACCTGGTGTAAAAGAGATCACATTTAAGCGCGTCCTATTGAACAACTGCCAGGAGGCATTTGAAGGTGCTGACAAACTGAGGGCGGAAATGAGGCAGATGTCTGCCCCCAAGCAAGAGTCGGAACGTAGAGATAAAGAAAGGATGATCAAACTTCGGACTCTTGGAAACATTCGTTTAATTGGTGAGCTTTTGAAGCAAAAGATGGTGACAGAAAGGATTGTTCATCACATTGTTCAGGTTTTTGCGAATCTCCTAATTTCTGTCTGTGTGCATGCATGTATCTATGCAGATTGTTGTGTAAATATATCTCTCAAATCTTTTGATTAAATTTGACCTTGTTACCTCAATATTCATGTATGCAGGAACTTTTAGGTCCCGATAGTAAAGTTTGTCCCGAAGAAGAGAATGTAGAGGCCATATGTCAGTTTTTCAACACCATTGGCAAACAGCTTGATGGGAGTCCAAAATCACGTCGTATCAATGATGCTTACTTCAACCGGCTGAAGGAACTATCAACAAACTTGCAACTGGCCGCACGACTGAGGTTTATGGTTCGTGATGTTCTCGAACTACGTGCAAACAACTGGGTTCCCAGGCGGGAGGAGGTGATCCTTCATTGCTCATTTGGTGAAACTATTATTTAGTTAGTTGTTCATGTGATTCTGAGTCAACTTGTTCCTGCTTGTTTTTGTAGGTCAAAGCGAAAACCATAACTGAAATTCATACTGAAGCAGAGAAGAATTTGAGATTGCGTCCAGGTGCGACTGCAAGTATGAGAAATAATCTTGCAATTTCTTCTGGAGCTCAAGGGAGTATTAGTCCGGGGGGCTTCCCTATCAACCGGCCTGGCACTGGGGGCATGATGCCTGGGATGCCTGGAACCAGGAAGATGCCTGGGATGCCTGGAATTGATAATGACAATTGGGAAGTCCCTAAGTCGCGGTCTGTGCCAAGGGGCGATGGATCAACTAATCCATCCGTTGCACGTGTTCAGCCTCCATTGATGGGCAAGACCCCATCACTGAACCAAATACTTTTACCTCAGGGTAGTGGAGGTCTCATAAGTGGTAGGTCTAGTGCGTTGTTGCAAGGTAGCGGTGCCCCTCCCGGCCGCCCCTCTAATATTGGCTTTGGTGTGGACCCTGCATCTCAAGTCCCAATTGCTGCCCCTGCTAGGCCCATTCCAGCTGCATCGCTTACAGTTTCCGATAAACCAGTGGCTCCTACTGTGAGGGTGAACCCTAACGAACTTAAGAGAAAAACAATAGCTCTTCTGGAAGAATATTTCAGTATCCTTTTGGTGGATGAAGTGTTACAGTGTCTGGAAGAATTCAAATCCCCAGATTACCACCCTGAGTTCGTAAAAGAAGCTGTTTCCCTTGCTTTGGAGAAAAGCCCACCCCGTGTGGAACCTGTTGTGAAAATCCTGGAGTACTTGCTTGCCAAGAAGGTTATCACGGCTAGGGACTTACAAACTGGATGTCTTCTTTATGGCTCAGTGATGGATGATACTGGTATAGATTATCCAAAAGCACCAGCTAGTTTTGGTGAGGTTATGGGCAAGCTAATTTCGGCTGGCAAATTGGACTTCAAGGTGGTGGCAGAGGTCCTGAAGAAGATGGAGGAGGACATGTTCCAGAAAGCCATATTTACTACTGCAGTCAGGGTTGTTCGTTCCAGCCCTTCCGGACAAGCGATGTTGGATTCCCAGGCAGTCGATATTGAGGCCTGCGAGACCCACTTCTAGCAAGCCTATTCCTCCCTTGCTTGTCTTCAATATCTGTAACCTCGTTTTAATGGATCCTGTTCACTTTCACTATTTTTCACAATGCCCCTTCATTTACGTCGGTGGAGCTGAGCAACTGTAATACATGTGCGATATGGCGGAGCTGGGAAGAACAGGTAATATTTTAGTGAGCTGTAAATTTTCCAGAGGTTGTAGTTGTGTGTTCATTCTAAAGAAATAGATCAACTCATAATGCCTTGGATTTTAGTCTCAAAGTGTGGCTAATCGGTCTCCATGGTTACTTGAGATGAGCGGACCCTTGTGGGAACCCCAGTCGTTTTGTATTTGATTAGTTTTTATCTACATTTATCTTATGAACCAGTTTTGAAGGACAACTTTATAATGCATCTTCGTTTTTGGTCGGCTCTGATGATTCCCGATGTCTCTGTTTTAAATTCTATGGTGTGTGTTACGTGATTTCTTTGGTTCCCTTGTTTCGTGAATGGATGCACATTGTATTGCTATTTTCTAAAAATTTTCTAACCGAAATTCAGTAGACAGGGATACTCCCATGTTCTATAGAAGTTTTACTTCTAGACTAGATATCTACAAGTGTAATGCGTAACACGATTTTAAACCTTGTGTCCGTTTTGGTTTTATATGAGACCAAGTAGGAGCCGAACTAAGCCAATGTGATGACCATTAGAACATCAGTTCCCCCATAAGTTGGGGTCCGTTGCATGCATGCCACGATTTAAGTGATTGCCCCAAACTAGTTGAGTCTTCTTTCTCGGAACATTTTGCTATTGAAGCACCGTTTCTTGATAAGGATAAATTTTGGCTCTTATTCGAGTTTTTAGGAAGACACAACTTCCGTAAAGAGGTTATCAATGGTAGTTAAATATAATTAGTGACATTTTTGTTAACGCTTTTAACCACCAAGGTTGGCGGAAATTTTTTAGTTTTACAAAATCAAAGCCACTCAATATATTTAGTAGCGATTAATGATCTCTATAATGGAGTTTGTTAGCTATCTTCTTACGGTTTAGGTCGTAGCCATAAATTTTTAGCAATTAACTTGAGACAAACCATTTCTTTGTACAAATCTAAAGACCAACGTTTGACATTACCAAACCACCTAAAAAATGTCTGCTCATGTTTTCTTTACTTGGAGCTTACCTTACTTCGCTGTAGATCTCTTCGTTACTCACTGTATCCTCTTCCCTTTGGATCGCAAGGTACATTCATCTGAAGTTTGACGAAAATTGCATTCCTAGTACCTCGATCATTGCAGTCTTGCTTAACCTAAAGTCTTTGGTTTTAACGGTAGTCTTTCATAACTCCAACTTTCACGTTTAGTCTTCCGTTCAAGTCTCACCGATATGTCATCCACATGTTAAATACATCAGGTGTCATCATCCTAAATACTCTCGTCTATAACTAAAGTAAAAAGAGAGGGGCTTAAAGCTAACCCTTGATGATGTTCAATCGTAATTGAAAACTCACTAGTCATTTGATCAGTTGTTCTCACTTTAGTAATTGCGTTGTTGTACGTACGTTAATAACATCCAACATGCTTTGTAGAATCCAATTTCTCTAGAGCACATCACGTAACTTCCTCGGTCCCTTGTCGTTGGCTATTTCCAAGTCTATAAGGACAACATGAAGATCCTATCTCTTCTCTCTAAACCTCTCCATGGATTGTAGCATCAACAAAATAGCTTAGGGTTAATTATACTCATGTTTTTGAGGTTAGGGTGAAATTTCAGTCAAGGACACTAAATTTTAAAAGGTAATAGACCGTGACTACAAACGTTAAAAAGGTAACACATGTCCATCCGTCAGGTATCCGTCCAAAAAGTGTATTTGTTGTGATGTGATCTGTTGGCAGATCGGAGGTTGGCCGCGTCCATCTACTCCCTTGTGTATTCGACCGTGTGCGCTGGCTGCTATGCCAAGACTATAAGGAAATAAAGTTGCGCCCTTACTAACAACAATTGCTTTTGGTGCAGTGGTAAGCGCTTGATCCTAACATGATCATTACGTATTTTCAAAATATGGCAATCCTACCCCTATTTATTGTTACCTCTATGCTCTCTCTTACCTTTTCTCTTTAATGAGCCTTCTCTCTCTTCTCCTTCTCTCTCTCTTCTTCCATCAGACATGTGAATTTATCTCTTCTTTTCCAAATCTTCTCCAGCCACCACGCCGCTGCCCATGCCGCTGCCCCCACCGCCCACCATCACGCCGTTGCTCCCTCACCCCTCGCTGCTGTCCCTGTCCCCGTCGCCTTCCTCTTCCCCTTACCCCACCACGTCGTCCCCCGCCTTCCATTCGCCTACCCCACCCTGTCACCTTCGCCCTTCACCCCACTCCACCCCATCGTCCCCACCTTCCTTTCCTCTTCCCACCTCGCTGCCTTCGCCCTTCCCTTACCCTGCGTTGCCTTCCCCCACGCTTACCCCGCGTCGTCCCCCTCCTTCCCCACCCCACCCTGTCGTCCCCTTCCCTTCCCCTACCACACTACCACACTGCCTTTTGGTTTCCTGAAAAGTGATAATAAATGTTGGAATTGAAAAAAGAATTGAAACCCTGATTTGAAAATTATGGAAATAAAGGAATGACTTGAAACCCTTATTTTAATTTGAAAATTAGGGGTTGCAATTCTTTTTGAAATTCTTTTGGAAACCCTAATTTGAAAATTAGGGAGATAGAAGGAATGACATGGTAAAGAGTTTACCTTTCAAGTCATGGACAATATGGTCATTTTGACTATTCCATTATATATTTGGGTATTCC